>JARJLF010000530.1:0-174911 GCA_029378395.1 Mycena leptocephala | reverse complement strand
TTTTTAAAAAAAGAGAGAGCGAAATGCTTGAGCGGATGGAAGCCCACTCACTAGATGCCCCATGACTCGTACATGTGAGCCATCACCGCTCGAGATTCAACGCACACCTATGCCCGAGGTGGCGATGGCCATAACTCGAGGCACGCCCGCGTAAGGGAGGGTCAGTAACCCGAGGACAAAGTGTGTTTAGGGATGGACATGGGTACGGGTTCGGGTATAAAACAGTCGACCCGGACCTGAACACGGAAAACCTGAACCGAACTCGCGGGTTTACAGGTTGTTTACGGGTTGCTCGCAGGTCGTCGGCTAGACCATGCCAACTGTGATGTGAGCCTTGGCACCTTGCAGCATGGGATTTCAAGTAAGAACATTGATGTTCCAGGCAAGTTCTGACTCCATAGGGTGTCCCATGCGCAGTTTTCTGCCCAGAAAACCCGCTTTATTCATGTTTTACAGCTGATTTGTACCGTGTGCCTGTATTGTCAATGGTACCCATGGGTTCGGGTCTGGAAAACTGCTGACCCGCGACCTGGATCTGCCCAACCCGACCCGAAAGCCCGACGGGTTCACCCGAACCTGTTTCCTTCCCTACAGGCTTGAAGCGACCGAAACAACGGATTTCGGACAAATTCGGATGTGGGAGCCAAGTGGACGGAACAAAGGCAACAAATTAGGGAGCACGCCAAATGTGCATACGAAACCAGGGCATCGGCTTAAGATACGAGTAATTTACCCTAGCGCTCATGGTATTGAAATTGATAATGGCCATCTGGTACACCGAATTTAATCATTGATCACCCAGGTGCCCTTGCCCTTGATCATAACCGCTGTGGATTTCCATCTGTCTCCCATTTTGCTAAATTAATTGAATCCTCCGGCCCGCTTGATAATAAATGAAATATGTCAATGTGAAAGTTCACTGTCTACTTGCTTCCTGCTAGATGTCTCAGGTTTACTGAATTCCCCACGAAGAACCTTTCAGTCGAATCCGATAGATTCATGAGTTCCAACACACTCCAACGAGAACATGAACAAAATATACGACAAAAAAAAAAACTGTCTCTGCTGAAGAATTCACGGTATCTACACGTCGTGGTATGCAACAAGTCTTTTCAACTCTTCTGCCTCTGTCACTTTATCCAGGCTGCGGTATGTGACTGCAAGATTGCGCATAATCCGAATGGTTTTCGGATGATCTTCACCAAGAAGCTTCCGATACTTCTCGAGCGCCACAGCCTCAAGCCTTTCTGCTTGCGTGAACTGGCCTAGTATGTTGTATGTCACTGCCAAATTGCCCATTGCCCGTAGAGTGTTGGGATGGTCTTCACCCAGTAGTCCCTTCCGCTTCTCAAACACTACAACCTCCAGAGCCTCTGCCTTGTGTAGTTGGCCTAGCCGTGATATAATGATGCTAAATTGCCCATGGTCAATAAGGTTTCTTGGTGATATTCACCCAGAATTTTCCTCTGCCTATCCAAAACAGAAACCAAGAGCGTCTGTGCCTCTTCAGATCGGCCCAGGTTGCGATATGTTAATGCCAGACGAGCGGAGGCACGTAGAGTGTCTGGACTATGTTCACCCAGAAGGTGCCTCCGGGTTTCAAGCACTTCAAGCTCGAGTGCCTCTGCCTGTGTGAAGTGGCCTAGTTTTATGTGCGTCGCTGCTAGATTGCTCATGGTCCTCAGAGTGTTTGGATGATTTTCACCCAGACTTTTCCTCTGCTTTTCCAATGCTGACATTGCAAGCTGTGCTGCCTTCTGAAACTGGCCTAGTTGGTGGTTTGTCAATGCCAGACTACTCATGATCCACAGAGTGTCTGGATGATCATCTCCCAGAACTGTTTTTCGCTTCTCAAATAGTGAAACTCGTAGAACCTTTGCCTGCCTAAATTGGCCTAGTTCATGATATGTCGACGACAGCCAATCCATAGCATTGAGGGTCTCTGAATGATTTTCACCCAGTTCCCTCTCCTTTTCATGGAATGCAAGTTGACGTGCTTTAAGCTGCTTCAGCAGTGTTTCCGTAAGGGGTGGTGATTTTGTGTGTACCAGTATTCCACTTGTCTGTAAATTCCCGTGAAGTTCGGCAATCCCGAATAATGTGCACTCACTGGGTCTTTGTATAGATGTGAACTTTGATCCCCAGGATGGACACTCTCGGCATCATGAACATCATGATCCTAGCCATGCTCAGTCTGGCACATTTTTTAAAAGACAAAATACTCTCACAACTTGTCCCACACACTCCTGACTCTCATCTCCTGAGTTCAATGAAATAGTGTCTTCAACAGAGTCCAGACCAGAACTCTGGCTCTGTGCATCATTATCGTCCTCTTGTAGTGAATCTAGGTCTTCCGACTCATCGAATTGCGATTGATCCCAGTGGAGACTACTTGTGGAATTGTTTTCACAGTTCAACGCTGCCAGGTGATTGTAAGGTGCATCTTCATTGTCTGACATTTTTGTGTCCCTGTTTCCGGCCCAAGCCAATCATCAGTCCATCTGCATCACATTTTGAACTGTCTCACCCATCAACAATGACATTCAACTCTGCATTGTGATAGCTAGTTGGCAGGATATCCTTGAAGGTGCTGGCTGCAAATGCAGAGGAATTTGGAACGAACTCTTCAGCACGGGCCTGGAGAACATTCATCCATAATGGTTATGGCGAAATGTAATTGTACACACCTGCGTAATAACTGAACAAATTCACAACAATATTCAAACCAAGATTGTAAGGCCAATCCTCGTGATCAAGCTTGCCCAACCAGCTCAAAAGGCCAGTGAGAATCGTCGTGGCAAGGAAGTCAACACCATCATAGTCGAATGGTGGTTCCGATTCCTCAGCGGGGCCCAGTGCTAGGATGTCAACTCCGATGTCCCTCAGTACTCGGCTCATCAGACAACACAGCTTGCTCGCAACATCGGAGTGTACGCTTCCTGTCCCGGACCAGAATCCGGGTAGGTCAAGAATCCCGCCGAGGTATCGGATGCAGAGTGCCTCGAGTATGTTGAAGATCCGCTTGAATGCTGGAATGAGCATGGATCAAAAGATAAAAATGGCACTCACGAGCATTCATGTTCAACCACTAACCGCTCAATAACACTGAGTCCGCCTACATCACAGGTGGTGAGCAGTGGGAAGGTACTGTCCCCAAGATTGCTGAAATACAGGTATTAGCCAAGCAGGTTGCAGCCAGCATATGCCAGAACATCCAATCATCATCAAGGGGACCATTAGCCCGACTCCACAGAGACGAAATATCGTCAGCCGATGTTGCACTTTCTATATATTTTGCATGCAGCAGCAGAGCACGGAGCCCAGGAAAAAGAGTAACAATGTCCACCATGTCCTTGAAGGCCTGACACTGGGTTTCAGCTGATTCGGCTCTAGGACCATCATCATTACATGCAGTTTTCACATCATATCGACCACGCACGGAAGAGCATATCTCATCAACTTGTCGCACCGTTTCTCGAGTTTCGGTGGGATGGAGCTATGCAGAGATTCCAGCTGCGCAACCCGTTCTTCACCATTTCCGAAGTAGGACTTGATTTTCTGGGCCATGATGTGTGGTCCCAGGCCAAAACTGTATGCAGCACGGTTGGCCTGTGTCTCGAGGACCTTGCCCAAGGAGGTGTACACTCGATCCAAGGTGCGACCTGGGGAGGGAGACAAGAAGCCGTTAATCATTAACGCCCATCTTCCACCATCAGGACGAGTGCCCTCTGTCTTCGTGACTGTCCCTTGGCATGGGGATTCCAGGGTACGAGTGCATCAGAGATATCGGTGGTGGCCATTCGCGAGTAGGAGGAGGAGTGTAGGACGGTGGCGGGAGCGGGGAACGAGTAGCAAAGAGCTGGCGCTTAAAGACACAGCCTACGTACACAGCCTGTCTTATCATACAGCTTCTTGCCGGTTTACTCGTCCCGTTGATCCGAACGTATCAGCTGTGAGGCGGGCTGTTGAATGTGTTCTCTGAGTACATCCTACTCAATGCATAGCCCTGACTTTCTATCCACTCCCATCATCGATCCCGCTTCTTTTTTATTATTTTTTTTTCTTTGACCCCACCAACGACCGTGACATACTTTTATAAATCGTTTGCCAGACCCCGCCTGAGATTCAACGTCAGCCTTGGTTTAATTCATCTTGCCATGTGTCGCAGAACCGGATGGGATCGCTCAACGGGATAGAATTATCATCCAGTCCCGCCCTGCGCCCGTCAAAAAAGGTTGAAGAGAACAAAAATTTCGTCGTTTCCCATGTCCGCGGAACGGATCGAACCCCCGTCTCTCCGATACACCTATCGAAGGGATCCATTTTGATCTATGGGGAATCTGTATGGACTCTTCATATGTTGAGCTGACTTGAGTGGCTGGTTGGATTTTCATCGTTCTAATACAAACCTTCTCAAATTATCTCCGTTTTACGTCCCGAGTCTTGCCGATTTCTTGTGCGGGCGATGGGCCGAAGTGATCACGCCCGATAGGGTCAACTGTGACTCAATGCAGGAGCACAAAAAAATCCCAAGGTCAACCGCTAATACCCTCGGGCGGAGGTGAACCCTGAATCCCCGAGGCAGGATGAAGATCAATGTCTTGAATCGGCTCAAATTGCAGAAGGCTCAAAAGGGATTGAGTCACATGTAGTCTTTTGGCGATGGATTGCAATTCTGACCCGCTAATTTTCAGCAAAAATTAGACAGGCCTGAGCCGTGTCGCTACGTGCAGGGTGCACCCCGGATCGAGGTCGATCAACCTAGGAATGGGGAAAAGAACCCCCAAAAAAGGAGGATGGCGCAATGGCACTCAGTAATTTATGACCCAATCATGAATCCAACCGGAGTTCTGCATACGAAATGAACGAGGGGCCGACTTCAGAAGCGCCCCATGCGCTATTGGGCCCTGCGATTCCATATCATTAAAAAACTTCGACTGTCTTAAAATCTTATTTTTTAAGGTCTGGCTACGGGAGACTATTCTGTGATGGCGAATGAATCAAAATTACACCAATGGCTTTAAAGAAAGGGCTTGGAAAGTGAATGAGAATGGGGGACGAACGGACCATCGGGATTACAGAGTTGAACTCCACAACGGCAGAAAAATTAATCGCAAAAACTTGAAAAAAGAGACATACCAAAGAGTCACGACCGGATCCACAGTTGAACGTGTGGCCTGCCGATACGCCGGATATCGGATGGATATACGGGCCAGCCGTGCTCTGTGCGCAATCAAGGCTATGGGATACAGTATGAAAGAATGAGGGACGCAAGACACCCGAGACTGAATTGGTTGGGGGGTAAGCAATTGGGCGATGAAGGGATGTGGGATGCAGTGAATGTGGATGGCGGAGGACAGAAATGGGAATACCTTCATGTGTTGCGATATACAAGCGAGGATATATGTGGCGCAGACAATGAGGTGGAAGAGAGCAGGAAAGGAGTGTGGGTGAGAACACGATAGATTGATGGGGGTGGTTTGTCGAGTCTATTGAGTCTAATATTACAGGCGTAAACTACCCTGCTTTTATACCTTTTCTACATCAATGATGCACAGCCTTGTTCCACATGGTACAAGCTGTTTCCACTGAACGTATGTATTGTCCGTTCCAGTTCTGGGGTGCAAACGCTGAACGTAAGTCTCGTCCGTTCCAACATGTGACGGCATAATTTCCTTTTGGGGATGGTCCATCATCGGACACCATGTCCGTTCCGCCAATTATGAACGTACGTCAGGTACGTCCAAATGTTTGTTCAATGAACGCAATGTACATACGATGACTTCTCATCGTATGCCACATCCGTTCCTTCATCAAGCCGGTACCGGGTTCGCACCGCTTGATATTCCAACATCATGACCCGGTTCAAAACCAAACCTAAACGAATTTCATCGAGCGCATAAAAATAAAGGTCTTTGACAGAAAAAAACTCCTCTTTGCGCGGACTCGAAGTCCAACAAATTGGGCGTGGATCAGTGTAACAGCTTTATCTTCCATATCGTCATGAGGACTTGTATTGTTGAAACCCAGCCGATAACGTGCGTACCGATTTTCTGTAGAGGGATCAGGGAGTCATCTGCGAATAAATGCAGCGAAGCCTAGAAGGCAAACCCTGGAAGCGATTTTGAAAAACGGACATCGCAAAATCCTTGCGCGGACTCAAACCGCTCACTCTCCAAATAAAATGCCAGTGCAATTGGTTATATTCCGCATGGTCAACGAGGACTTGCATGCATTGCCTTTCTGCAGTAGAATTAAAGAACTTGCCCGTGAGCAACCCTGAGGATTTGAATCCGTCATCAGCCGGTCTTCGGGACAGGGACTCTACGGAGGGAAGAGGAGCATTCCAGGATTGCAAGCCCTCCAGCGGATCCGGGCTAGTGACCCTCCCAAGCCCGGGGAGGCGTAGGATAATGAGATTGCGCGATGCAGTATAATGTACCGAGCATCAGTACCGGACACTGCTTCGGGACCCAGAAGTGTCCCGAAGTCACCGCTGGCAAGTTCCAAGTTCTCCATATTGGATATGATCGGAGGGGTTTTTTATGGCAGGAAATATGGAAGTCATACAGGCAGCAGAGGACAGGATACTATCCACGACGATCGCATTGCCACAACCGTAGAGGAGCACGAGACGGAATGCAATGGAACACCTTGGTTTGCAGATATGGAATGTGCGATATGAGTCAAAGATCCTCCTAGAAAGATGTCGTTTGGGTACCTAGTTTGTGCGCTGACCAGGAACAGAGTGTGTCCGTGGCCGCCTCTGGGTGGAGATGATATCCGGCAAAGTGTCTCTGAGCAGCGGAAGGAGCAGCGGGAGGCGGTATACCAGTGGAGGGTCAGATCCCCGCTATGCAGATAGCGGAGGTATAGGTGTTCTGAATGAAGCCATGACCTCGAAGTTCGCGGTAGAACACCGGTGGCGGGCGATGCAAACGGGAAGAGTTGTCACATCGAGAGGAAAAAATCTGGACGGCCAGGGAATGAGAAGACATACGATAAAAAGAGCCGCAACGCAGAGGGCCGTATAGGCACATAATGCCGCACATTCGCCGAGCCGAAAACAGCGTGTACTTCGGTTGAAGCAAGGTTCAGGCTTGAAAGAGATTCCAGTCAAGAGGAAGGAAGGTCGAGCCCAGAATTACCGGAGAGAATTGGGAGATGTAAGGCGGCGATCGAACAGCCGGGCCGGGTTTGGACGCCCGATGACGCCGTGATGACGCCGGGTGATCCGGCGTCCTGCTTCTCTCTTCTTCCTCTCATCACCGTCTTCAATTTTCTTGCCGCGCACGCACTCACTTGAACCCCTGGATATACCCCCGGATGCATGAGCAAACTTTGAAGCCCTTCGCTCCAACTGTCCTCTTTCCAATGCGAGCTCGTCAGGCGGGTGGAATGCCGCGATGCTCGTGGTGGGTTAGCAGATGAGAATTGGGTTGGCGAACGGGTGCGCAACCATCCAATTCTGCCCTTGCTTCAAGTACTTACAACATACTGGACGATGTGTGGCACATGGACACGGCGCTCCGAGTCACCTTGGTCCACGCCTCGCCTATCGTCTGCTTCTCGTCGGCACCACTCCTTTCCCCCCTTCCCACTCGCCTGTGGGTCTTGTTGCCCCCATTACCGACTTGATTCCCTCCGGAGTTATCGCTTCCCAATTGTACGCCGATCTATCCAGGCTCGGGCTCACTGCTGTTATCCTTTCTGGCCCGCCAATCCACCACTCGACGCCCGATACCAACGCCCCACCCTCGGGGGCGGTCCTAACTCCACAACCGCACTCCACCCACCGCACCTCTCACCGCTCTACTGCGCACTTGTACATGTACTCCACACTCCGCTTCAGGTTCTCCCGGTGCTCATGCCACGCTCTTGCGGGGCACTTGCATCGGGCTCTTGATCTCACATCTCGCGCTCCGCACCGCACCCCTCTTGCTGTCCCACCACCGTATCTATCTCGCACCCCGCACTTGGCTCTTCGCGCACACCATCGGCCCCAGTCGCTCCTCGCGCTTTGTCGCTCCTACATTCGTTTCGCTGAGCCGCCCGGTCTCCCACCACTCTCGATATCGTGCCTCTTCCAAGTCTTGCTCTTGCTCTTGGTCTGGCCTCCCGCACGGCGTTCCACTCGCCGGACTCTGTCTGCTCTCGAAGATGAAGCATGCATAGAACTCTCCTCCTCCCTGTTTTCTGCCCCTCTGAGCCGCCTTAAGCCTGGCTTAAGAGCACGACGAGGCCCACTGGAACTGGGGCGAGGATGGACTCAGACTTCTCACGAGCGAGCAGGGGAGCAAGTCGATATGACTTGGGAACGACTTGAGAGATAGACATTTCTTGCATGGAGATGGAGTTCGTGCCCCGGCGCCTCGCGAGTGCGTTCGTTCTTTCTTTCCAGTCCTGTTTCTTCATTCCGTTCTCTAGTTGGATCTCTGATTCTAATTGTAATTCTAATACCTTATATATTCGTGTTTCAAGCGCAATTCGACCGCCGACGCTGAATCTAAAAGGAACGAGTCTGGAAAGGTGACTGTAGGCGTCCCGGTGCTGGTGCATGGTGACTGGCCATGGATGTATATCTTTCGCTTTCATACCTTTTGGAAGTTGGGTCGTGGTTCGGCTTTCATCCTTTTTTTCCCCCCCTTCGGCTTTGATGCTTTTTGGGAGGTCTATCTGCTCCAGCGTTCCTGCGTCACAGAGCTACGCATGGTCCCCGCGTCTCAGGGATCAACGGATCCTCGCCAACAACCGCGCCACGACATACAAGTTACCTTTGAGATTACAACTGCCGCAGCTCGGATGATTGCCCTCGTCGAGCGAGTTGATAACACGCTACCCATGAGCTGGAATCGGCGGTTCGACTCCGCCTGCGGACGGAGCTAGGAAGTTGCGAGTCACCTTTTTTTGGCCTGTGCGGGCGATTCTGGTCTGGGCTGAAGGTTGGTTTTGGTTTTGAACAAGTACTCGCACGAGGTGCATTATAAGTCGGGACCGAGTTCGTGTTGGAGTTTACATCGAGCCTCCGTCCTGAGAAGCACCTGTGTAGCTGAATGATTGTACGTGTTCAGGTGCAGACTGCGGACTATTTCGAATCCAGTCTATTCTATTGTGCATCCTAGCGTGTATAACTTGGCTCTGATCATGAATGGCCGACTGAATCTATTCGATAAATTATTCATTCTGCAGCATCTTCGGCTCTGCATCAGTTCAGCTGAGTGAGGAATCTGATGAGTCAAAAACAGTTATTCTCAGCCAAGGACTAGGCTCGAGGCGGGCAGACGAGAGCCCCGCATGAACTGGAAGAGCACATTCAACAGCTTCTATATTCGGACCACGAGGAAAAGGGAACCGACGCAACGCTATATGACCCGCGGTGTATGTTGCCTGTGTCGGTCGGCAACTGCCGGCTCTCGCGATTCCTCTGCTCCTAGTGCCTTCTCAGCCCGATCCAAGGTAACCTCAGACCTCAGATCGAATCCTGCACTCCCTGCAGCGGTGGATGAATGGACGGCCAGTAGTACTGGGCAGAGTTCTTACCACGCCTCTCGCAAATATTATATTGTTTAAGAATCATTGCGTCTGGGTGAGCGCGGGCCCCACCAAGCTTGCGCATCGACTTTGAGTATGAGGTTAATTTCAAGGGAGGGAACATCGTACTTGGACCGGAGGGTAGAAGCGAAGGCAAGTACTAGTGGAGTGAAGGAATATTAAGCTGCGGCAGGCTCTATATTCGGCCTGAAAATTGGGTTTGTGGTGAGTGAAGACGGGCTAACCTGCGGTTAGCGTAGCTGGGGCTCAGTTGCGGGTAGCTCTATCGAGAGCTGAGTGCCAACACACAGGTGGAAGAAATTGCGGCCAGCTGATTTTCAACAGGAAATTCCGGGTGGCTCGGCTCAAAAAACGTTTTGCGAATCGGACGAGTCCACTTTCGGAGTTCAGTTGTATTTTGGACGATGAGAATGGGTGGTCCAAATTAAAGACCGAGGATGAATCGCGATAAACCTAGCGCCGAGATCATGCAGGATATGATTGAGCGACTAATATTGATGGGCCAACGCGGTGCGATACGGAAGATGCAGGAGTCAATACACTGTACCGTCGGAGTGCAGGAAGATATTGTTGCCCAACAAGGTGATCTCAGAATCGCAGCAAGATCAAGTAATTTCTTAGTCTGGAGTAGCACCGAAAGCCAAAAAACCGAGAACTGAGCAGAAAGAAGAAACGGTCAATTGGAGGAGGAGAGTGAAATCACGGCGGAACACTGGCATGGAGTGAGATTCAGGGAACTTGATGATCGAGCAGGAAAGAAAGGCTGCAAAGTCAACAAGATATATAGGGTTCCGTGGCGCCAGATATTTGCGAACAGTGCGCGCAGTGAAAGGTGCTAGTGGGCGATTCCTGAATGTGCGGTAGCTGCAGAGATGTATGGACGTGGACGGAAGATGGAAAGCAGAGTCTGTAAGATATTAGCATCAGCATCCGGAGTTCGGATGAGGAATGGAAGCGGGTTGAGCGACGGCGGGAAGGGGGTCCGCATGCGGTGCGATAAAGGTGGAGGTGTATGTGGGATAAATATATAAAGACGAGAACGAGAGGACAGATACACGCCCAGGTACGGCAAAACGCACCCATGGGCGCAGGGATTAATATTCTTAGATTCTTGATTTTACATGTTAGAACGAAGGCCGGAGGGCGAGGCGGGGCAGATAGGAATAATTACCAGGCAGGAACTTGAAGCAGCAGAGAGAGCAGGAAGAAAAGGAAGGATCTGGATTTGAATGCGAATTTGGAGAGGCAAGGTATCGGGAGGCGGGAATCGGGAGATACTGCAAGAGGACGATTCTGAAAAATTGGTATAACGCGGAGGCACGAAGGTAGGGGCGCACCGGAGCGGGGACTTGATCGGCAGGGCCCCACGGCGGCGAGTCTGCAACCGGGGGTATTGACTGACAGAGCACGCAGGAAAGGCAAAGGCAGCGAGATGGTGTATTGAAACGCGATAGCAGAACAGAACAGATTCGATTGGGAAACAGATTAGCGGGGTTTGTCCTGCAGGCACGACATTTATTGTGGCTGGTGTAAGTTGAGTCACTCCATAAGTGTGTCGGTGTCAGCATCGGAACAGGCGGGGCGAGCGGAACTTGGAGAAGAGAATACGGGAAGCAGGAGCGTTGTGCACGTGGAGGAGACAGTAGAAAACGATAAGTGGAGATTAGACATAAAAAAGATAAGACTCGGAGGTGGAGGACATTGTTCAATGCAGATATTGAGCCATACACGTAGTGACGTACGGAGGCGGATTAGATTGCATCAACTCGGATTACTCGGAAAACATAAGCAACAGTCAGAAAAGGTCTCCAGTTAGATTCGATGGAGTGCCGTGCCAGCTACGTTGGGTGTGCGTTGGCGGGAGAGAAGATGTGACATCATGTGGCGATGCATGACGAGTCAGGCCGGATGATCCCGTGTTTGCCTTCGTCCCGTCACCGCCTATTTTTCTTTCCGCAGAACGTGCGCACCGACTGGGACACTCGTACACCGCTAGAGCAGAAGCTATGAAAGAAGATTGCTCTACAGTGCCTTCCAGTCCAAGCTCCTCGTCAGGCAGGTGCTGCTGCCGGGTGGAATGAATGAGCCGCAGGTTCGGGACGATGCCCGTTGTGGATTAGCAGATGGGAATGGGCTTGGTGAACGGGTGTGCAACCATCTAGACATGCCTTCCTTCCTTCACGCGGTTCACATGCTCTGAGTTGACAGACTGGGACTATGTATGCCACACACACCACTCGCGACTCCGAGTCCTTCCTTCTCGTTGATACCAAACCCTTCCCGATTCTCCTTCTTTGTTATCCACCAGCCAGTTCTCGATTCTCAATCGCAACAGGGCCACTTGCTGTTTCCTACCTGCCTGCCAATGTGCACACCGACACTCGGCGTCCGCATACCGCAATTCTGCACTGCTTGCCTCTAGTGTGCACCCTCGCTTTCGCTCTTGTGCCGCCGCCCCGTACACGTTCACCCAGATCTTCTACTGACTCACCAGACACCGATCTTCGGCGTCGTCGGCACTCTTACTCCCTCGACCTTGCAGCCTCGCAGCCTCGTACTCCTCGCACGGTCCCTGCGCCGCGCCTCCGCTGGACCGTGACTTCGGCGCCTGCCTGCATGCGCACTACCTCCACATACTAGACACGGGCTTGTACTCAAGTCGTCGACCCTTGATTTTTCGCCCGCATCCGGTCTGTTGATCTCGCACCACACGTGAGCTCGCACTTCCGCCTCCCGCTCCTCACTGTGCACCTCGCGCGCACCGCCCCCACTTCCGTGCTGCACGCATCCCCTCCCTCGTCCTCCACTTGAGTCGGTCCAATGTATCGATCTAGCTATCCAGCGCTTCACTGAGCTCTTTTGATCTCTTTTCACTCGCCGATCCAGCCATGTGTCCCACAGATATCGCACATCCTTCTGCTCCCCCCTCTCGGACACTGTCTCCTTTGTACTCCTCAGCTTGATGGAAGACTAGGGTTGTTGCTCTTACTTTCTCGCTCGTATGTATTACTATAAGGCTGAGTTGGGAGCGGTTAAGAAGTACAACCACATTGTTTAATCAATATGCGTTGAGACGGAATTTGGTGTTTAAACGAGACATTAATCTAATCAGGTTTAAGACCTGTGGGTGTCCGCGTCTGTGCTTGTGCAGGGTGTTAACAATAGTGTCCGTTTAATCACGTTTAACAACCCTGTTTAACAACGTTAAACCAAGCGAGATTAATCGGTTAAACAGTGTTGAAAGGGTGCAAGAAATACAAAAAGGGGAGTAGGGGATCGAAATAAGATCTTTCAGTGATGGTACTTTGCACTTGGGAGTAAGGATTACAAGTACACCACCACCACTTAGAAGCATGTATTCCGGTCAAAGGATCAACAGTAATAATAATTGTATTCCTTGGATAACTGTAAGCAAGACTGCAAGTTCATTATTTATTCATTGGAGTCATCAGAGTCCATATTTACTGCTGGATAGCTTTGTCTCTTGCCTGCTCAGCTTCAACAAATCTAATGAGATTTGCTCCTCAGCGAGCAGCGATCTGTGACCAGTGGCGATCAGAGTTTCTGTCCAGCCTCCATGATTACAATTGATTAAGCCTGGTCTGCCACACTCACTAAGCAAACAGCCGAACTTTTGTACTTATCACCATTCAGATTTAATCGACTTTATTCTATGTTTAATCAAGGTTTAATCGATGTACATGAACTCGGAATTTTCTCCAAGTCCGAATTGCCTTGAGTTGGACTACTGATATTGTGTGACTAGGCATGTTCCTCCAGCAGATGTCCCATCATAGCTGTTTAGTCTATCCGCAAAGGCCTTTGATCCTTCACTTTTCTTCTTATTAGAAGGTCATGAGTTCGATCCTCGATGCAGTCCTTTTTGTGTAAATATGCCTCCCCAGTAACTTTAATCACGTTTAGATTAACCCCCTGTTTAATCCGCACTGCCCCCTCCAGCCGTGAGAACGGTTATGGTGCCTTTTCCACTTTAAACATGATTAGATTATCACTCTGATTAAACATGAAATTCCGTCTCAATGGACATTGTTTAAACAAACGTGCTAGGGTTACAGGCGGCTTGTCTTCTAGTAGAAATGGAATCTCAGATATCTTTCTATCGCTCTCGCCATCGTTTGTACGCCCCTTCTCGGGTTTTCTTTCGCTCTCGCTTATACGTGCACGTTCTAAATTCGCCCTCTTTCTCGTTCGATATTCATTTTTCAAGTCCTGTTGAGGTTGTGTGCATGCACCATTCGACTGTCGATGCCGGCGATGTTGAATCCACTGTAATCGCTGTAGAGCACCTGATTTCTTGCCTTCTCCCTCCTCTCTCTTCATCTCCGCTGACGCCCCTCAGCTGCCACCTTCAGGATCCGCATCCACACTCCGCCCCTGTACCCCTTGCTTCAAATTCCAAGTGGTGCTCAATCTGGTCCTCGCACCCTGCGTGCTGCTTGTCTCGCACCTTTCCTCGCGCCCCATAGTGTACCCATTTTACCCATCCCTGTACTGATCCAGTCCAAGTGAAGCTACATAGCCAACTAGCTGTCTAGAGTGTCCTGCTGGTGCTAGCCTGCCAACCGCTTGTACTCCTGGCCCTTTTGCTTTCATTTCGATTATATATCTCCCACTGACATCGGGTAACTGTTACATGGCTATTCGTTCTTGTTCGCAACTCTTCCGTGATTCATCATTTATTCTTGCCTCCTCCATGCACTGCGCTCATGCTTTAGCGTGGACTCGGCCTGGGACTCTGTCTGCTCCGTCTGCCTAACAGGGAAGGACTCGAACCAGCCCTTTGCCGGTGAGCAAGCAAACAAATGAGAGTCGAGGTGGTCTTCACATTTCCTTGCGCTCTTCCTTGTTATCGCTCTCCCTCATACATAGCAGTCGAGATTGGGGTTCTTGCGCCTCGCACCTCACGTGTTCTGAGTCTGTCCCTCTGTCCCATCTTTCTGCTGCTACCTATACTTCTAGATGTACAATGTACTTCTAATAAATTCTATATTTTAAGTTCGAATTCTGCTCTTTGAGGTTGCGCACATGTGCAATTTGACCGTCCATGCGGATGCCAACGCTGCCGAATCTAGTATCAACACTACTTAGCTAGAATCCAGCCTCCGACTCTGCGACTCGAGGAAAACTGTATGCACGCTGATGACTGGTTATATTTCCGGGCCCACATAGTCTGATATGGTTTCGTTGGTTAGGATTCACGCTAGTGCTAGCACTCGTGCTATTGAAATTTTATATCTGGCTCTACAGTTCCATTACCCCGGATTTAATCTTCTATCACCCAGGTGCCCTTTCCCTTGTCCTTGATCATACCCACTCTGGGTTTCCATCCCTCTCCCATTTTCCTACATTAATTGAATCCTCTGGCCCGCTTGCTAATGAATGAAATATGTTGATGTGAATGTTCAGCGTCTACTGGCTTTTTGCTAGATCTCTCAGGCTCTGCGGATTACCCGCAAACAACTTTTCAGTCAAATCTGATAGACTTCATGAATTGCAACAAACTCAAACCTGAACAGGAACGAAATATTTAACAAAATGATGTCCATTTCTGCAGCAGAATACATGGTATCTACACTTCGTGATATGCAACAAGTCTTTCCAGCTCTTCTGCCTCGGGCACTTTATCGAGGGCGCGGTATGTCAATGCAAGAATGCGCATAATCCAGATGGTTTCTGGATTATCTTCTCCCAGAAGCTTCCTATGCTTCTCGAGGGCCCCGGTCCCAAGCTGTTCTGCTTTCACGAACTGGCCTAGACTGTAGTATGTCACTACCAAATTGCCCATGGCTAGTAGAGTGTCGGGATGGTCTTCACCCAGTAGTTCCCTCCGCTTCTCCAGCACTACAACCTCCAGTGCCTCTGCCTTGTGCAATTGGCCTAGTTTTTGGTATGTTGATGCTAAAATACCTATGGTCCATAAAGTCTCTTGGTGATCTTCACCAAGAATTTTCCTCTGCCTATCCAACACCCAAACCAAGAGTGTTTGTGCCCCCTCGAACCGACCCCGGTCATGACATATTGCTGCCAGACGACCCATGGCATCTAGAGTGTCTAGACTATCTTCACCCAGAAGGTGCCTCCGCTTTTCGAGCACTTCAAGCCCGAGTGCCTCTGCCTGTGTGAATTGCCCTAGTTCTACACATGTCCCTGCGAGGTTTCTCATAGTAACTAGAGTGTCTGGATGATCTTCACCCAGAAGGTGCCTCTGCTTTTCCAGTGCTGATGTTTGGATTTCTGCTGCCTTCTCATACTGGCCCAGTTGGTAGTATGTAGCTGCTAGAATTGACATGGACTGCAGAGTGTCTGGATGATCTTCTCCCAGAATAGTTCTTCGTTTCTCCAACACTGCAACCCTTAGAACTTTTGCCTGCCTAAGTTGGCCGACTTCATGATATGTCCATGCTAGATCCTCCATAGCATCCAGGGTGTCTGGATGATCGTCACCAAGCTCCTTCTCCTTCTCACGCAGTGCAAATTTATGCTCCTTCAGCTGCTTCAGGAGTGTTTCTGTAAAAGGAGGTGAGACCGCATGTGCTGAAATCACTGCTCCACCGGTCTGTAAATCTTGGGATTAACGAGGTTCAACCACGTTGAATAAGTCATCCACTTACAAGATCTCCATATAAATTTGAGGTCCGAGTAGCACATTCCCCGGCATCGTGAATATTATGATCCTAGCTATGCTCAATTGGGCAAATTTTTTAAAAGACAGAATACCCTCACAATTTGTCCAATGCACTCAGTCTCATCTCCAGAGTTGCATGAAGTATCATCCTCAACAGAGTCCAGACCAGAATCATAACTCTGTGCATCACTATCATCCCCTTGTAGTGAATCTGGGTGTTCTGACCCATCGAATTGCGAGTGATCCGAGTGGAGACTACTTGTGGAATTGTTTTCACAACTCATTTCCGCCAAGTGATTTTCAGGTGTATCTTGATCGGCTGAGGTTGTATGTTCCCTACGTTGATTATCAATACCTTCTGCACAAATAATCAACTGTCTCACCCATCGACCATGACATTCAACTCTCCTCTTTGATAACTACTTGGCAGGATATCCTCAAAGTTGGCAGCTGCAAATGCGCAAGAATTGGGAAGGAGCTCTTCAGCGCGAGGTCTGGAGAATATTGATTTGTAAATGGCTATGAAGAGAATTTGATTATACACACCTTCGTAATAGCTGAACAAATTCACGGCAATGTTCAAACCAAGGTTGCAATGGCCAATCCTCGCAATCAAGTTTGACCAACCAGCTCAAAAGACCAGTGAGAATAGTCATCGCAAGAAAGTCAACACCATCATAGTCGAATGCTGGTTCTGATTCGTTGGCAGGGCCCAGCGCTAGGATGTCGACCCTGATGTCCTTGAGTACCTGGGTCATTAGACCACATAACTTTTTCGCAACATCAGAGTGTACGCTCCCTGTCTCTGACCAAAACCCTGGTAAGTCAAGAATTCCCCAAGGTATCTGATGCAGAGTGCCCAGGAAAATATTGAAGCTCCACTGAAGTGCTGAGGTCAGAATTGATTCAACCTATGAAATGTCACTCACGAGCAATCATGTTCAACTATTAACCGCTCAATCACACCGAGTCCCCGTGCATCACAGGTGGTGAGCAGGGGGACAGTACTGTCCTCCAATGTTGTCGAGACTGCGGTATCAGCCAAGCAGGTTGCCGCAACATTTGCCAAAATGTCCACTTGTCATCTGGTGGACCATGGACACGATTCCATAACACCGAAATGGCTTCCATTGTCGTTGAGCCTTCCATATATTTTTCATGGAGAAAATGAACCCTGAGCCCCGGAAAGAGAGTCACAATATCCACAATGTCCTTGAAAGACTGACACTGAGTATCAGCAGATTCAGTTCTGAGGACCATCATTAAATGCAGTTTTCACATCATACAGAACACGCACGGAAGAGCATATCTCATCAGCTTGCGGCACCCTTTCTCGAGTTTTGGTGGGATGGTGGTGCACAAAGATTCCAGCTGTAGAACCCTTTCTTCGCCATTTCCGAAGTAAAGCTTAATTTTCTGGGCCACAATGTGAGGTCCCAGGCCAAAACTATACGCAGCGCGGTTGGCCTGTGTCTCGAGGACCTTTCCCAAGGAGGTGTACACTCTATCCAAAGTGCGCCCAGGGGAGGGAGACAAGAAGCGTTAAGCATAAGGGCCCATCTTCCTCCGTGAGGACGACTCTCCTCCATCTTCGCGACTGCGCTGTTCGAATTGGGATCCCAAGGGACAAGTGCATCAGAGACATGGGTGGAAGCCATTCACGAGAGGAGGGGGTGGTGGGATGGTAGTGGGAGCAGAGGAAGAGTAACGGCGCTTAATGACACAGCCCAAGTACACAGCCTGCCATACCTGTCATACAGCTTCTTGCCGGTTCACTCGTCCCGATGATCCGAATACACAAGCTGTGAAGCAGGCTGTTGAATGGGTTCTTTGAGTACATTCTACCCAATGCCTAGCCCAGATCTTCTATTCTCACTCCCATCTTCAACACCGCTATTCTTTTTTCAGTCTTCGACCCCACCAACGACCGGAAAACATCTTTTTAAAAAATCACCCTCGTGTGAGATTCAACATTAGCCTTGGTTTCATTACTCTTGCCGCGGCAAAACTGTGCCACAGAAGGTCATGGGAGAGGCTCCCTCAAACGCGACACTACGACACATCTGTCAATGCCCACAATACCCGACACTCGTCAGAATACCCAGCACCCACGATAATTCCGACACAATTCCCCAGATTTGAGATCTAAGATTTCTCCACGCCATTAATATTGTCCAACGCGGTTGGCAATCCATTACTAGTGTACGTACAATTCATTTTCGCTTTGCAGCAGTGCCTGCATCCACACTTGTAAGTTGTCCGTCACATTCCACTGGAGATGTGCTCCAAAAATCGACTCATTGCAAGAACTATAATGATTTTCATGATACACTTTTTGTTGAAGTAAGACTGAGAGAGGGATTGTTCACAGCAAAGAACCGAGTAAATTCAGCGTAGACTACGATTTTAAATCCAAACGAAACAGTCAAGTAACTAAATGGGGACAAAGAAACACGAAACAGGGCAGAAGAGTCCGTATGAGTTCGTACAAGTAAATACGAGTAATATAAATAAGTGACTGGTGCAGCGCACCAATGAGTAAAGTTGAGTTGCGCAATCGCTACAATTAAGTTGCGCACCCAGGGCCGGCCGTGGTGTAGTATGCGGTGCGAGAAACCGCGCGGAGCCTGTGGTGAGGGAAACGGCGCGCTGACGGCGGATTGTTGAATGCGCCGCCGGTTCGCCGAATCTACGGTGGTAATCAAGGTAGACAACAGAGAACCGAACCAGAGAGCAGAAACTCACCAGGAGTTTCCTCCAATATCGGTCGATAGTGATGGTTGAAAGTAAAGCCAGATTGTCACAGTGTCACGAAAGCGCTAGCGAGTTCACACGAGAAGAATGTGCCGGGCTTTCTGATGTGTGTCGTATTCTCTGAACAAAGGTTGAAATGTGCTGGATTTTGAGAAAAGACTCAAAATGTGTCGGATCTCGCGGAATGTGTCGGATATTCTCACTTTTGACATATGTGTCGTAGTGTCGCGTTTCCTATATCCTCTCATGGGACGGTGCTGCAAAATGGAATGTCTTAGGGCTATAAAAACACATATCAGGCATATGGACTGGGCGTGGGTTGAATGCGCGAGGGCTGCATAGCACCAAGATGGCGCAAATACCCACATATTAATATCCAGTGCAACTGCGAACCATTCGCATCCAATGGTTCTTGATGAGTCAAGGAAAACAGTAGTTGATCAGCGGGATAGAGTTAGGAAGTCCTAGCCCTAGTCATTGACTCAAAAAATAAAAATAAAAAATAAAAATGACAAGTGTAGCTGTAGTACGCTGCAACGGGGAAATAATCGGATTAAAATTCATTACTGGTCGCTGGTGAACTCTGTACTTTATAAATGTACATGTGCCTCCAACTCGAGTTGATACACTTCGGGGCTGCACACGGGCTTCTCAAACCACGTCTTCCTCCCAGGATAATCGACTACGCAGAGGCGGATGGGCCTGCTCCTCCTAAATCCAAAAGACAATTTTATTGATCACATCAGATACATCGTCTGGTCCCGGCTTGTTCTCGCAAACATAGGGAAAACAAGTAGACCAAAAAAATCTTGTGGTTCTGCCCCATGTCCTCCGAGCGGATCGAACACTCGCCTCTCCAATACTTCTCGTCACACAACGAAGAGACCTACTTTGATGTCAATATTGTGGGCCAGAGGTTGACTCGATGGACAGCCTAGCCAGCGTTCAATATCCAATCCTTGATAGTTCAGCACTCGTTTCGCACTCGCATTGCCCTCTGTACCATCAAAACCTCACTCGTACTTGCCCTCGGTGGCTTCTGTGTTGATTGATTTCGGCTTCAACCGATTTCTTTTCCACCAGGATTCTCGCACATCAACTGTCAAAATATCACCACAGATATCTGGAAGACTGGGTCCTCTCTTTCCAGCTGCATTTTCCTCTGTTGGGCTCATAAAAAATCTTTCAATATTCAAGTGAGTACATCATACATATAACCTGCTTCCCGAAAGAAATTCGAGCCAATTGAGCACAAATGCTCCAACGGCAGTCCCATTGAAACCTTTTTGCAAAGTCGGGCAATCAATAGTACTGCAGGATATATACAAAGGATGATGGAGGAATCAGAATGTCGATTATGAGGTTGGAAAAATAATAAAAACACCTTGACTGGGGTACCCATTGATTAACGTGAATTACGGCGGGGGAACAAAGGAACATTGGGATTGCAGAGTTAGCCTGGCCAGCGACGTACCAAAATAAACCTGGAACCTGAAAAGGAGACACCAAAGTCCCGAGTCGAATGCGTGGCCTGCAATACGCCAGAGATCGGATGGATGCCTGAGCCGGGTGCGCACTGAACGCAATCAGGTCCATGGGGTATATAATGGGGGACGGTGAAAGGTGCAAGATAGTGCACGGCTGGACTGACAGTTGGGGGGTGAAAAATGGGGTCCGAAAATGGAGGGGTGCGAGGATGGATCAAACCCGTGGTAAAAAGACACCAAACCCAACCCCCCCAAAACAATCCGCATGGATCATGCCCTCGGACGGGTTTGATGTGATCCCGGAAGAGCCATGCACCACAAGGAAAATGAAGCGATTTTCAAAATACAGGTCATGACAAAGACTCGGAGCCCGAGCCCAGCTGCCAGCTCTCCAACGAATTGCGCAGAATGGATCAACACAACGGGTCTATCTTCCATTTGGTCAACGAGGACTTGCACGGCAAACATGTAATGAAAGCAGGGAATTTATCTGTGGGTGAATGCAGCCAAGCTCAGAACAAGAAGAATCGAATTTTACCTCAAGCTCAGCGCCCACAGAGCTAGCAAAACCGGGATTGTGTAGCAGTGTAGTCGGCGAGAGAACACTCGGATGTTGGTGGCGAGAGGGTCGGAAACGGGGACGGAGCTGGAGCATGCGGGAGTGGTGGGATCAAGATGCGAAGCGCAGGAGGACGGGGGCGGGGACAAGTATATATATACAGAATATGCGAGAAGAAAGAAGTGGGAGATAAAGAACCACCACAAGGCCAACACACCAACAAAACTTTATTTACGACCTATAAGTGCTGCATTTACAGCCAGCCCCGGACACCTGCGGCATTGGACGATGGTCTATAGCGGATGGCCGATGTGTGCGCTCTAGAGAGAAAAGGGGGACGAATGTAAGTGACAGGAAGGGAAGATCGCACGGAGGATGTGGGGGAGGAGGAGAGATCATAGGCATGCAAGAGAGTGCGCGACATGTAATAATAATGCGTAGACATATGCATAGGCTTTAGGTGCGACGAAGACATAGGCGGAGGCGGGCCGTAGCCCACAACGCAGATCTGGATGTAGGCGGGACAGTGCTGCTGGATTCATTGAGTAAGGTATGGATCTCAGAGCAACTTTGAGGCGGGCTAAGAAGGGGCGGTCGTGACAGCGTTGTATGAACTGGCATTCAACGGTTTTATTATCATTCGCCATAGAGATAGACCGAACGAGTCAGGAGATATAGACCGACGGATAGGACCGAGGCTCTAGTGAGCTGCGATGGCGGGAGAGAAGAGGAAGATGCAAAAGGCAAAGCGGCATGCTGACGCATCAAAGAGTCGGGCCGGGGTGGTAGTGAGACGCAATGGAGGAAATGATCTACAGGATCGGGCCACAGATGCGCAGAGAGGCGTGCGGGAGGTACGAGGTACGAGATTAATTGTGGGCTGGTGTAGGCTGTAATGGGAGCCCTATCCTGTATCAGTCTTTCGACGTCGGCGCTGGAAACAAAGCCTGGAGGGAGAAAGATAGAGACGGGAGATGTTGGATTCGGCTCACGGCTGCTAAGGGCTGAGAAGGAGCACTAGACACAATAAAGAGGAGTGTGCATCAGGACCAAAGAGAGGAGCCCGAGCAGATGAAGAGAGAGGAGATGTCCGCCCATCTCCATGCGCAGGCGGCATCGTGAACACGTTGTATGAGGTTCTCAAGACAGATGCCAAAGGTAGAAGGTGGAGTCAGGAATGGGTTTTACACGGATTGGATCGAGGGTCGAGCGAGCTGCGATGGCAGGAGAGAAGAAGCTTCATCAGGTGGCGATGCAGCCCTGTCAAGCAGTCGGCCGGGACCGTGTGATCCGGTGACTGTATTCACCTTTTTTCCTCTCATCGGTGTCTTCAGTTTTCTTCCCGCAGACGTGCGCTGACTTGGAAGCCCCACCACCGCTAGAGCGAGAGCCAGAAGGGCAGAAGGAAGATTGGCATTATCTCTGGGTTGCCTTCCAGTGCGAGGCTGCGAGCTCGTCATCGGGCGGGCGGAATGAGGTGCGAGCTTTGGAACGATGCCCGTGGTGGGTTAGCAGATGGGTTTAGTCAACGGGTGCGTATCCATCTACGGCAGTCCTCCCTTCGACTGTGAAGTGTACACGCATCCTAGCTAACAAACTCCAAATGCACACACACCGCTCCGAGTCGCCTTAATCCACGCCTCACCTATCCTCGCCTCAACTCCGTGGCGACGGCCTCTGCTTCCCATTATAACCACTCCCTTCCTAGTTCTCACTCACCCTGTTTTTGGCCCGTCTCCTCTTGTTCTGGATGGATCCCGATCGCCCGCGCATCGGCTGCCTCCGTGTTTCCTTGATTCCATGCTCCTCTTCCTCCCCAGCCCATATAATGCCCGACGCTGCCGACGCCCGATGCCTGACACCGCTCCCAGCTTCCCTGCCCCATTGGATGTCCCGACCACATACCCCGCTCTTGCGCATGCGTCTGCACGGCCTTGGGCGATCTCGATCTCGATCCCTCTCCGTACAATGTACATCTCCCCACCGCCGCCCGCCCTCGCCCTCAGCTGCGCATTCCCCCCGAATCGATCCCGATCTCGAACTGGTGCAGCTCGCTTTCCAGGCCATCTGCTTCCGGTCTTATGCAAGACTGCAGGCAGCCCTCCCTTCAACCTTGGGCTCCTCGGTTCGGCTCTTTGCGTTCGTTTCGCGCATCCAGCATATCATGCTATGCTTGTATCATATCTCCATGGCCATCTATCGCATCTCGAGAGCCGTGTCCATTCTTTTGTCTTCAACTCTCTGCGCTCCGCCTGCCGCTCACCGGCCTCTGTCTCCTCTAGCGATTTGACTCTGCTGTCTTCAGACGAGTAATGGGACCTGATCCTAGTTCTCTTCTTTCTTTTTGTTTTTCTTTGACTCTTTTTGTGCCTTGATTGCAACCGCTCTCCTTCGTCCACTGCCCATCCACCTCATGGATTCAACTTCCTCTATTCTCAAGTTTCCATCTGCAAGCTCTCGTTTCGATATCAACCCTCCGTTCTTGTTGCCTGGCTGTCTGCTGACTGCCCCCCTTCACCCGGTAATCCCTACTAGGCTTTCAACACATGCCGCACGAACTCCAGACTTCTCGTAGTTCTTCCAAACCTGAGACCTGAAACTCCATCCATACGCACGGTCCTACCCTGAGGTTGAGTGCCATCTGCACGCTCCTTCCCATCTCATCTCGTGGGCTGAAAACACTGATGCACCGACGTCTTGTATGCACTATCCGATCTTTCAGTGGAATGCGAGCCGTACATGTCTCGTCCTGTTCCGTGTTCTCACACCCCATCAGTCTCATTCGAATACCAGCACTCTCCTCGCTGCACGTGTACACATCGATACCTCGCTCTGCACGTCGATAGCCCTCTGAATAAAACTCTGTTCCGCTACGAGAAGCGCACCTGGCTTCAATGGGAAATGGCGTTAGCTTGAATCTCCGCGACATTATTGACATTTTCAAGTACTGTAAATCACGAACGCAGCCGCCCCACTCCGTATCAGCACGCCCACAGCCGCAGCAACAGCAGAGACGGTAAAGCACAAATTTAATCAGCCGCAGCTGGTAAAATGCAAATTTAAATCAAGAGATGCATAGACCAAATTCAAGTCCAGAGATGAATGCAGGGACTGCCCCAGTCGAATGGCTGGAGGCTGGTGGCGTCTTGGCTGATTCAATAAATACATCGTTCAACATACAGACATGGGTCCATTTCGCTCCCACTCCTGTGGATGCATTTCGCGTTTCACTCTCGCTCCCAGTGTACATGTGGATGGGACGTGTCTATATGGCCACGGCGATATTATCGCAGTGATTTCCAGGCGCTCGCGAACCAAGCGGGTTTGGGGAGAACACACGTTTGGGGGAACAGTGCAGGAAATTGGAAATAATAACCATAGCAATCCCTGGCAAGCTCCTGCTCCCCAATCCGAATCGAACAAGTGTCATACTGAAATAATTTTCGTCATTATAATTCACCGTCAAGCCTTCGCAGCGCAAGGCGTTGATCTAAAGACGTTCTGGTGCGGTGAGATAGACGAGTCACAAAACACAGACCCCGGGCGATTCAGGCGATTTTTCTGTCGGTCAATCAGGCTTTGAATCAGAGGAATCTCTCAAACTGGACCATTGAAATGTAACCGTGGAGGAATATTGGATTTGGATGGATCTCCTCATTCGGCACGCCGAGGAGGTCAATCAGTGCTGTATTGAACTTGGCACATGGTCTTGCGGACTTTCGTCCTCTTTAGCTTGTCGACGCTGCTACTTTTTTTAAAAAGAGAATGAAATGCTTGAGTGGAAGGAAGCCTGCCTATTGGACGTTCCATTCCATGACTTGTACATGTGAGCCAAACCTCTCGAGAATCCACATACATCTATGTCCGACACGGCGATGCCCGTAGTTGGGGGCGCAGGGAGGGAGGATTAGTAACCTGGGACTCCCGGCAAATTATGAGCAGGGATTAGACTTCGTGCTACAAGATCCATAACCATCAGAAGGGCCTAGATGACATCTAACCCAACTCCAGCCGATGGAATAAATATTTACGCATTTCCGGGTCCATGAATGGACCCAGTTCGAGTTGGCCATGGAACTGCACAGTGACGCGACGGGTTACAGTAGGGCCAGTCAACCAATTCATCCAATGTGTGCATACGAATTAACTTGAAGCTCGCACCTTGGACAGGTTGAAATACATGCGCTCGTGGAATGCCTCTGGAACGGGCAACGAGCGCTCCTACTCAAGGTGCGCGAGTCAGATCAGCGAATCTTAAAGCCCAGTGAGAATCCCGTGTGGGCAGGTATGCTCAATCTTGCTCAAATATGCTTCATGTAATCGGGCCATATTCGAACACATCTCAACACCTCATAGCATATAATCTGGACTTTTTTTTGGCCAGATATGTTGCAGTCTGCACTCCCCGGGGCAACCCAGCTCAGGTATGCTACAATATGCTCCTTATATTTTCGTTGTATTTCAATTGAAATCAAATCCATTTTTGCTACATAATACACGCTTTCTACCAAGACCGTCTCCCGTCGATGATTTCTCAGTCCTCCTTCTTCGGTTTCTCCTGAACTCCCTCCCAACGAAGGTAAGACATCGTGACGATTTGCAGGGCTTGGGCGGCGGGTCGGTGACCACGAGTGTCTACAAGACATTCAAGAGCTGGCGCGGGACGGTAGCACGGGATGCTGCATGTGCGGCGGTGCAGGAAACTAGATGAGCGGTACAATGTTAGTGAGGAATGATAGAGCGTAGAAAAGAAAACTTACCGGCTACCTCACAATTCTCCCAACTAGAGCTAGGACGAACATGAGCTCGTTGTGGAGTAGTAATAGGTTGACATGCACTTACCAAGGCTCCTTTCACCTCTATACTGCCTCCAGTACTCTGAACGAAACACGAACCGAGGGTACGGGATACAGGGAGGGAGCTAATGGGCATGCAGGGTGCGATCAGACAGGATCGCTGATAGAAAAAGATATAATTACTTACCATATAACTCTTGCACAAAGCGGAGGGGCCTGTAACGCATCTGCAGTAACAATGGTCAAATACAGGTCATACAGCGGGCGTAGTACACACCTGAATACGCGGCGGGGCGGGTGAACGTCAATACACGAGGCCGCCGCGTCGTCACTCCGACGTCAATACACGGGGCCGATGTCATTGCAGTGTCAAAAAAGAAGTATAAGAGATTACTTACCAGCAACCCTGGTATCACAGTAGCATCGTGGCAGGCCAAGGGATTCATTCATTCGCTTCAAGGAACTGTAAAATATGTCAGTCAAAATTCGTCGAGTTTGGAACATAGACCGACTGTATCCCAGTCGCAAATCCATCCCCAGAGCCATACAAGCCGGGTCTAGGTGAGGTTGAGGGTGAAAATCACACCGGGATTACTGTGGAAGGATGAAAAGGATTGGGATACCCAGAACAAGACGTACCGCGGGTACCTCAAAAGGTACGCATGGAGATGGTGAGAGCCTGGGGGAGCATATGGTGTGGGGATGAGAGAGGAACAAATGAACGGGAAGGGCGAGGAGGAAGGTGGCGAGGACGATGGAGGGAGAGAAGGACGGCGCACTGGCATTTCAAACTCCGATCTTCCCACGCTCGGACCATCGCGCCCTGCATTTTTCGTTGCACCATTTTTACACAGTACAGTACATCGACAAGCACCAAAATATAGCTGTAGTTCTTCTATTTAAATACATTGCAAAGACTGGTCACGGTGCCTTTTTCTTGCCTTCAATTTTCAAATTTTTCGCCTGATGTTCGTACACCTGCGACATAATATTCTTTGTCAAATACGAATCCAAGGTTATGACGGCACAAAAATACCTTCTTCTGTTCACTCGAAAGTGCGCCGAATGCTTCACGGACTTCGA
This sequence comes from Mycena leptocephala, assembly GCA_029378395.1. Lineage (NCBI taxonomy): Eukaryota > Fungi > Basidiomycota > Agaricomycetes > Agaricales > Mycenaceae > Mycena > Mycena leptocephala. The sequence goes on along the minus strand of JARJLF010000530.1, from coordinate 148,034 downwards.
CGGTTGTCGGTCTTTTGTTCAGTTTTTTTTGAGCATCACAATATTCACGTCCGAACAAATTCCTAAGACAAGACAGTTAAAAAATTAATTGCGACGCAAGACGAACGAACCACGCGGTATCCGCACTTCCAGGTACATGTTTTGTTGACTTGACTTCCTTGGCTGTTGTTTGCGAGTCGGTCGATGCCTCTCCCGCAGGCGGCGTGACAGTGCTTGAACCTGGGGCAGTCGAAGAATGAGACTGTCCAATTGCAGAGATACAAAGAATACACCCACTAGGAACACTTTTTGAAGAAGCCAAGCGCAACGAGACCATGGGAGCCACGTCTCCGAAAATTCCGTCTCTACCAATGAATCAGATTCTGAAGATGGTCCACGGAATAGATGCAGAACGAGTCGTACAGGGATTTATAGCCTGTGTAGAGAGGAATAAGATGGATATATGGGAGAATGGATTGACACTGTACTAAGGAGGTCTTTTTAGGAGGCACTTGAACGATGGGTGGAATGAGTGTGGTCGAATTGTCAGAATCAGAGGTTTGAAGTAAGGTTGGCGTGGAAGCGCCGTTACTGAAGTCGTTTGGGGCCCTTGGGGACTTTGCAGCGGATCGGAATCAGGGGGCACGAAAGCGGGAAGAGACAAAACACTGGAAGTGGCAGGTGCATTATTTGAGGAGGGGGACGGGACAGCGAGGAACGTCTCGGAGTGGTAGATATCGAATTTTGGGGTTCTGAATTGATCGGAGAATCAAGGGCAGAAGTACTAGCGAATGGGATGGAATCATCTGTCGTTGAATACGAGTCGTTATCGAAAGGGATGAGGTTGATCAGGTCAGGGGGGGACCGAGTATTCGCATTCTTAGACCGCTTTCTCGCCGGTTCAGCGGGGTTGTCGACTGTCCTATGGTTGATCCTCCTTTTTTTTCCTCGACGGCTGGGGGAGCTCCTGCTTCCAATACGTGTCGATATCTGCGCGGCGGTAGCGTGCCCATTGGCTGTAGACTTTGGTGCCAACGGCGTCGACCTTCCAAAAGTTTGCGCATAGATTCAAGTCCGGTATTTGGGTGATCATATTGTTGCGGAAACGGGTTGTAACTTCCGCGCTTGCTTGTGACCATCGTGGAGGAGCGATCTTCAGAGTCAGACAGGAATTAAACTCTTTCTGGGCACATTGTCGGGTGAATTTTATATCTTCGTCGCAGAAGGGTGTTCCGTCTGCGTGTTCTAAGAATCCTAGGATGTTAGCCATCAGACTTTTGACAAATCCCTTGTGAGCTTGTACAAGGTCAAACAAGGTCACAAGCCCCACTAAAACGCGGACAAGGTCACAAGGTCGCAAACCATGTCCGAAATTTCACAAGCCCGTAAACTAGGTCTAAAAATAAGTTGATTTGAGACATGCCGGCGACTTTTGGGCATCGTTCTGGATTTCTACACATGTTTTGATGGCTCCGGGGTTGGAATCTGGTAATATATCGCAATCCTGCATCCAGGAAGAGAGGCCAAATTTTAACTTGCGACCTTGCCAGGTTGTCGCTTAGCGTTGCCAAGCCCACAAGCCCGATCAAGGCACAAGGAAAATGTCAAATGGCTGATGGCCTTCTCTTCGGAGTCGTCAGAATCCGATTCCGAGTCACTAGCACGGGACTTTTTCATGGAAACATAGTCCCCGGCGTCATCAGCATGCTGTTTCCACAGTTTTGATTTCCACCACCTTACGGCGGGATACTGGTCTTGAGATAGGACCACGGGCGTGATGGATATAGAGCCATAGGAAGCCGGGAGATTTGATGATGCAGGAATTAGGATGTTCATAGGATTTGGAATCACAGCAAAAACTTGAGGGATGGACTGGGCAAGCATGATATATGCGCTACTGTAGTAATACAATGAGGGTCAGACAGGATGGAAAGACAAGGCACTGTTTCCGTACGTGAGAACATCAAACTGACTCTGCACGGTGAGTAGACGATTGGAGAGTTCCCGATAATGCGGATTTAATATTAGCTGCTCTTCCGTCGCGTTTCGGATGAGATTCTTAATGCCTGAAATAAGCACCCAATATGGGATTAAACCCCCAAAAAAACTTACGCTGGAGTCAATGAGAGAGTACGATGGTCGCTGAACACGATTCTGGCTCCACGATGAGCTCGAAAAATACGAAGCATCTGAATCGTTGAAAGGCGTGTGGAGAGTCGAAGAATCTGAGTTTTCATGCCGCGTTCCGCCAGAGAGGGAGGAAAGGTAGGAAATGTATTGTGGGGCAGGTTAACAGACGATTGGTGAGGTGTTCGGGCCCGGTCTGGCATTTCTGACTGCGCAAAGAGCTCGCTTGTGGTGGTACCATCGCAAGACAGTAACGGTCATGTGATGTGACAGACGCGATTATTGCTTCGGACGGCAACCGCAGAAAAAGAAAATACCAGAGAATATCATGCATTTCAGTGTATACAACTGACTACACTAAATCCTGTCTGCCTCCTCGTACCCAGCCAAGGTAATCATATCCAACCCGGTTTTTCAACAAGAAAGAATGCATCCTGGTTCTTGTACTTGTGCGCACCATCGCGACAACGGACTCTATGGATTTCACTCTAATCACAGTGAATTCAGTGGGCGCCTTGCAAGACCAGACTGTGTTGAAGGACTTAGCCAGCAGTTCTGCATCTGGACGAGAATAAGTTGAAGCAAGTGCAAGTGTGGGTCCATCTTTGGTGCAAAAATAAAATTGGACCTCGGCGATCTCAAGTTGACCTTGGACCCAGACCTATATCCTCTTAGCTTTGACGTCGACAGTAAAACTTAAATTTGCCACCTACCTTTACATTGCGCGCCTTCGCACATTTTTCAGAGGTTTCTGTTTCTCTTTCCACGCCGAGCGTGCAATTTGCCCGTTTGGAAGACGTAGACGTGCCCATCGCTTGAGGGTCAACTCACCCGTTGCATCCTGAGCTTTGAGAAATTTACGGATGGCAGTGTCACCATCTATTTTATGCAGCCACTCGTCCCGCGCACGCAGAAGAACATATCCATCACCGGATCTTTTGACCTGCGGGGAGATTTCTGTGCCTCGGTGTCAGTGGTGTCGAGCGCGGGAAACATCGCCTTCATTGCGTTGACTTGACAGCGTCGAACACCCCGTTGCGAAAGGTTGGCATAGGGATTAGATGGCTGTTTAATTTCCTCGCCTAAGTTACCAATTGTCCGCTCCGTTGTCCATTGGGTATAGTAGGTTTGAGGCCCTATTCTGATTGCTTCAGGTCCGACATGGACCATCGCATGTATGGATTGCCGAACGAAATGAATGCGTTCCGGCATTCGCTGGTAAAACAGCTCTTCAAAGTCGGAGACGTAGGAAATGGCGTGTTTGTGTGATTGGACCAATTGCTGTCGGGGAATTTTGCGCTGGTGAAAGCAACGAATAACTGAGGCTCCTTTGCAAAAATGAACCCAGTATTTGTCAGGCAGTACGCCACAGAGGAGCGCCGGAGCCAACCCGACCATATACAACAGCCATTCCCACGCTTTATATCCACTCGAAATCTTTTCTGCTGGGTTCCGCGGTGGTCGGTCAAACGAACCGGGGAGGTATGGTGTCGCATCGGCTACCGCCTGTCCGTGCTGCTTCCAGATATCGCCAGTCAAGACTGCCCAGTCCCAATTTTCCTTACTATCTGGCCAAACACAGTCGATCTTTCCGGTCAGAAGAAGGTTCTTTATTTCCGTCCAGTTGAGACTTCCCCAGTGCATGAAATCGGGCCCACAGGATCCAGGAACACCCAATAATGGCGACGGAGCAAGCCAGTGAGGATGCTAGGCTTCGATATGCCTGTTTCCCTCCGGTTCTCGCGATATTCGGCCGCGTTCGCTGAGGAGATCAACTTTGCGAGATTGGCGAGATATTCGTTTCCGAGGCGGGAGGAATGCTACGTGGATCTACATCATCGTGGTCGCATCCCTCGATGTTGTAGTCGTTGGGCTTGTTGAGAACGGGGTAATATGTTGATCCTTTACGACGGCCCTTACAGGACAGTAGAGCCTGCACCCTATGCCCATGATGACCAACTAGGCCATTGAGATATGTCAAACCGGGTCCATCGGCTGTTTCGAGGAGAAGGAATGTCGAGAGGTAAAGACTCGGTTCGATGCAGAGTCCCAAATACGCAGGCCTTCTCGTTGAAGAGCCGAGAGATGGTGAATACTCGGGAAGAAGAACGAGTCGAAGTTTTTAGGTTTGTTCGGGCCGCCAATGAAGAATCTCGGCAGCACCTTCACCTTTTTGTAACGCTTGTCGGGGCTGAGATCTGCGAGGATCCAAATGCCAATCCAGCAGTCGGATACCTTGTTGCGATACAGCTGCGCACCGTCAGTAGATCCAATGACGACGACATCATCGTCGGTAATATCTCCGCGTTCGACAGCATCCAAATACGCTTTCCCGTGGTATAAGTCTTCGTACACCTGAAATATTATATAAGTTCCTGAATATTAAAGAATAGTTCCTGGCCCATACCTCAATGTTTCCGTACTGAGCTTCGACTTCCCGCCGTATTCTCTGAGTCTCTTGAGAACGATACTTCATATCCCGAGCACTTTCAGGGCAGCGGAACAGTGCCTGAAGCTGTGGACCGAGTGGGATGGTATAGAATTCACGAGCGGGCCCATCCTCATTGAAACGAGGCGCTCCACAAATCTTGCACGCATCGAGGTGCGCGAGAGGACCGGTATACGCCATGCAGGTGTTTGGACACATATGATTGACGATAGGAACAACACCGCTCATCTCTGCGACCGTCTTTTTACTTTGATGATGTGTTAGAACCGGGTGATCGGGATGGCGCCGGAGAGTTGCATCGCGGACGTCGTTATAGGTTTTTTCAGAGGCGTTGGATGTCGCAAGAAATAGATCCAGCGAATGGCGGAGATCGGGGTCCGAGACATCGAGCTGTTTTTGGATGGGATTGCGCAGACGATCCACAGTCTCGTCATCCAGATCCCCATTCTCGAGGGAAGCATTCTGTACTGCCTGTATGAAATCTAATGCCTGCTGAATATCTTCTATTTTGACATCAGGCGGCACGGTTTCCGTATCTGGATGGTCGTCAATTAAGGTCCCGTCCTGCGAGTTTGGCTGCACATCTGCGATGCTGCCAGGATCTATTTGATCGTCGATTATGGGTGAAGAAGGTCTGGAAGAAAGATGATCGTCGGAGAGCTGGTGCCGATAATAAAAAACGGGAAAATGGATGCATTGAGAGAAAATTTACATGGTCAATGTCTAGCTCATCATTATCAGACTCCGGGTCGTCCTCGATGCGCCGTCTTTTAGCCGGTCGGTCTTCCACCGTTGTACCTGTTTCTCGGTGATCTGCGCTATAGACATTGGCGTCGGAGTTTCTTTCTGAATGGGCTGAAGACTCTGCGGAGTCGTCGTCGGAAGACTCCGAGGAGCCCTGGCGATCCGCAAAAGAGCCAGCTCTGTGAGGTGCATGCTCATACCAAGTCGAGCGGCCGACATTTTTTCCGCCTTTGCAATATCGTTGGCAGGTGCATAGCACCCGAGATTCGGACATTTTGCCTCAATTTTGAGCCGTCATACGAGCGTGCTGCAAATTGAGGAAGGAAAACAAATGGAAAGAGCGAAGTGAAAATGATTGCTTTGCTCGGATTTGCTCCAGTCGAAGCCAGAGAAGAGCAATGGATCAAACGAACTCACTACATTCCGATGTGCTCCGGACATGTGTTTCGAGAAAACCACTATTGAATTCTAATCAATGATACACAGGCCTCGCCGTACACGACAACAACTCTGGAAGAGCGAGATCAAAGTCAACAAGAGCAGTATTACGAGTACGAAGACTCACATTAAATACTATTTACCCGTGCTCGAGGTGATCGATCCAGAGCAAGGCGTGTCTAGTCTCTTCGAATATTTGATGTTTGTAGAGGATAGTTTGCATATCGGAGCCCGATGTGGATGCCGCCTTAGCCAAATGCAGAATGGGGTGGTACCGAAGTGGACGGGATACGCAGATGGTGGCCGTAGTGCAATGAGACCTCGCGTGCAGAAGAACAATAGACGAATACGAGTCAATCAGGACAAACCAGCGATGAGAGGGACAGCTACTCTATTCTATCTCAGGGGAAGATTGTGTGCATTGCATTTAGCGCATGAGGGTGGGACAAGCAGAATACGAGAACACTCGAAAGGCAGAGAAAAACACGGGAGAGCCAAAGCGGGGAGATGATGGTAGTACAGAGTCAAAAGTGTTTCAAACTCCGCTGCAGTTCTTCGGCTGGTGCGATGGCACGGCGCCGCCGAATTTCATCAAGTCAATTTTTGATCTCAAGAGTTGAGAAAAGTGACATCAGAAGTGAGAACAAATCGATTGACGTCAGTTTCGCGAATTTGACGCAATTGAATCTGGCGTATCTGGCAGCCCACATTAGCACAGCTGGACCATATATACCCAGATCTGAGCATAGCTGCCCAGACGGGATTCTCACTGGGCTTAAAGTCAAAGGAAATTCAGACCGTATAAATGCATACCTCTTTCGCACATCTCGAGCTGCGAACACCCGCGCTAATTGTTGGTATGCATGTGAGACTTCTGCTCGAGGGTAGCAGTAGCGGTGAATAAATTACGGGAGAGGAAAGGTTAGGGGACTAGACCAACCAACGGAGACGTATACACTAATATGCGAAAGGACCATCGAGACGCAGCCACCTCTGGACAGATCAGATGATCGACGGGCTTGTGATGAAGGTGGGGCGAAAAGCGATGCCGAGGAAAGTCTGGGAGTGAAAGGTACCTCGAGGTCGATTTAGACATAAGCGACAAATAATAGGTTGCATGGATACAAAGTCGACTGCGAGTCGGACAGCCAAGTCAGACGCAGCCTCCGGAGATCTGAGTCAAGATGAGATCCGGGGCAGAGGGTTGGACTGAATGACCAGCATCCTGAGTGAAGCCTCACCAGACAAGTCAGTCCTCTGATAAAACTCTACACACGCAAGATCACGTACCCGGAGTTTCTGAACCAGGATTGAGTTGGAGTCAAACGTACTGGGGGACCGAGAACCCGACGACCTACAGAACCAGCGAGCTGAATGAGAGATAAAGGAAGAAATGAGGTGAACCTACAGTAAGGAGGCATAGTCTTAGTATCTAGGCGGCGGCTTGTAGTGGACCACGTTCATAAGAACGGAACCACACTTTGGCACACAGAATCATAAGTTCGGCGCTCAGGGTCTGAACGCGAAGTACCGGGATCGCTGAGGCTGAACCCAGGAAGTCAATATTCAACACATAAATGTTAGATTTCAATGCGACCAACCTGTAGAATTCAAAGACAATCATCCCAGCGTTTGAAGGCTCGCCTCGCTGCTCCATAGTTCAAGCCAATAGTGTTTAATACAACATCGAGCGTACCTTGCGCAATATCATTAGAGAGCTTGCGCAAAAGCCGCACGAGCCGCGTGCGGCTTTTTTGCATTGCGCAAAGCCGCATGGGAACTTTTTGCTTTGGTGGCCTGTAACAGATGCATATGAATAGGAAGTGTATATTTTCGCACTGCAGTAGCCGTCTGGGTGCATTTGGTATTTTGTTGACTAAATCGAACGCTGTCAACTCGCTATTTGACATCATTTCTTTCGCTTTCTCTTACCATTGTCTTACCATGTCAGAAGAAGTCCAAATTCTCCTCGCTGCCAAGGGCTTTCACCGACTCCTTGCCGACTTGCTTGATATTCTCGATGAAGAGTGGATCTCACAAGCTCAGGGCCGCATGCGGCTGGGTGGAAAGATTGATCTAACTGATCTCGGCCAAACCGTCTTTTTGGAACAGTTTCGGTTTGTTCTTAGCCTCATCCAGTGTCATTCTCGCTCTCACGCAGCCTGTAGCTTCACCCAGACCGAGGTCACAGAGCTGGTTATACATCTTGATCTACCCGCCGAGTTTGTGTGTCCGAAAAGTCGTAACAAGGAAGACACTTTCACATCACTTTGTATGCTGCTCCGTCGCCTGGCATCACCTGCCCGACTGTGCGATATCGAAATGCAGTTCGGCTGGGAGGCCACGCGCTTCTCTCGTATCACCAGACTCGTTGCGCAGTACATCTACGACCGCTGGAAGCATCTCCTGCGCTTCGATCCGACTCGTCTCACCCCACATACCCTCGAAAGTTTTGCCCATTGCATGTCCGCAAAAGGCGCACCCCACCATCATGTCTGTTCGCTCATGGACGGAACACTTGAAGAAATCACTCGCCCAACACGTAACCAGCGGCTTGTCTATAACGGATGGACACGCATGCATTGTTTGAAGTATCATGTCATCATCTCTCCGGATGGCATGATTATCCACCTCTTTGGGCCCATCGGAGGACGCAGGCATGATGAAACTTGCTTCAAACAAAGCGGTGTTTTGGATATTCTCAAAAAACACTTCTGGACCCCTACGCGGGAGCCTCTCGTCGTCTACGGTGATCCCGCATACACTGTTTCGACTCACGTTTGCACTCCTTACAAAGGTGCAGCTTTGACGGAAGCGGAACAGCTTTTCAACACTCGAATGAGTCGCATCCGCGAACCAGTTGAGTGGTTGTTCAAGGAGATTGGGGAGCGGTTCGGGTTTCTGAACTTTGCGAAGAACCAGAAACTCCTTTTACAGCCTGTGGGGTTATTCTACCTCGTCGCAGTCCTCTTCTGTGATTGCCACACCACACTTCATCACCCTCAAATATCGCAGTACTTTCGATGCAAGCCCCCGAAACTTGCAGAGTACCTCCGTGGTAACCCCGTCGCAGACGAGGAGCTTGACGAATGGTGCCTCCAGGCCCCATGGGTAGAGATAGACGTCCAAGATGAGTAGCTGATTGGATACGTAACGAAGCTATATGTATGACAGGATTGTAGACTAGTTACAACTCAAATTTGTAAGGTATACGTGATTACGACGGTGAATATGATACAAAATGAAGGCGGGACTTGTCTGTATGGTGAGATAACTTGAAATTTTTTTGGCGACAAGCTCGGCAAGTAGCTCAGTGGTTCGCGACGTCTCCCCTGCATCACGGCGCGCACGGTTGTCCTCTCGGAGACCTTTGATTTCGTTGGTGAGATCGAGAAGGACGTGCAGAGTCTGGTTCTGCGTGTGAAGCAGTTCGTCGTGTTGCCGATCATTATGTTTACGAGCATCCTTCAAACGTTTGGTATCCTCGTCGTTGCGATGCTGAAGGACGTCGTGAATGGCCTTGTTGTTGCGGCGACGTTTCGGGAGCGGTTCGACATCAGAACTCGCATCGTCCGATGAACGAGCACGATTGTGGTGCTTGGAGGGTGACAGGGTACGACGTGCACGTCTGCAACATAGTCGTTTAATCGAATTTAGCCACGAAAAACAACCGACTCACTTTCGCTGGCCTTGCTTCTCACGAACTGAGGCGCCTTCTAGCTGAGAGACGTCGATCAGGCCCTCGGACCGCGCCAAACCCTTCATCGCGGCATCCCGAAGTTCCTTCCCGGCCTTCTCCTCAATGTCGGCTTTCTTCTTGGATTGTGAGGAGGATTCCTTCGCCAAAACAACATGGTCATCGATAATTGCTTGTAGCGCTGTCATGAGCTGGAACAAATGAGTCGTGAACTGTAGGAATTTTCACAAACTCACCTTGATGTGATCCGATATCTCTTCAACCGCTCCAGTCTACATGCGCGACTCTGTTTCGCCTTTCTGTAGACGTGTAAGCATATGATAAGTAGATGGGCAATATGACGTACCCTGTGCTCCTTCATGAGCTTCGTAAAACGGTTCTTACAGGCTGAACCAGTCCTGTCAACAATTGAACGAGATCCAACAGCGGACTGTCGCGAAGCAGGACGTCGGCCGTCTCATTCCACCCTTTCTCGCGCTCGGAAGGATCCAGGAGGAAGGGACGCGTCTGGTCGACGGCCTGTATGACACAACGGTCCTGCCACGACTGCCAGCGAGGAGAGTGCGCTCTAGTTGCCTGCGGATTGGCTGGTGCTTCCAGATCAGACAGGTCAGGGGTCGGATCGCTGTCCTCGTCCTCATCTGCCTCTGGGGATGAGGACTTATGAGAGTCGCTGTGGATGCTGACGTCGTCCGAGGGCAACTGGCTCCCTTCTATGCCCAGCCAAGGCGGGCTTTCGTCGCGCGTGGCAGAATCTTGTGCCGGCTCTATGTTGGAACTTTCATCATGTTTTCCGTTGTTCCTGGCTTGTAAACGTGTCGAGCGACGTGTGTTGGTGCGAGCGGGACTGTCTTTGGCACGTCTCTTGCCATGGACCATCGTAGAAGTTGAGTGGCGAAGCAGAGTGGAAACCAAGCAGTATTGATGCAGTCAAATGTTGGGTTTCCCACGCTTGGGCCACCACGGCATTAGCAGAATACACAGATTCCGGATATTACAGGTCAGTTTTCAACTCCAAAATGGCATTTATTAACAAAATAATTTAAGTAACCCGTGCGGCTCTGCGCAATGCAAAAAAGCCGTATGCGGCTCGTGCGGCTTTTGCGCAAGCTCTCTATTGAGAGAGGAGATTGGGCAGGAAGTGAAGGGAGGGGTGGAATGGGCAAAAGCAGCAGGAGAAGACGGGGAGCGGCAGGTGGATGGTACTGAAACGTGATAGCGATAAAGATGGGTTTCGGGCAACGGATGCGCACGGGTTGGTTTTGCAGGCGCAAGATCCATTGTCGGCGGGTGTACGTTGTAACTGGAGCTACATGCCGTATCCAGCGCGCGATAGGTGTGCGTCAGCGTGAGGACTGGCGGGGCGAGTGGAATTAGGAGAAGCAAATACAGGGGAAGCAAAAGGATGGATCATCGAGGAAAACACGGGATGAAGCAATACTGTAGTATTTCGTTCAAATTAACACCGGGTGTGACGCGTGACCCAAAAAACCAATTCGACATTTCGACAACAGCCAAAATTTGGCGTGACACCAGCGAAATTTTCGACGTTGAACTTGATCCTGCCATGTGTCCCACAGATATCGCACATCCATTCCTGCCTTCCCCCTCTTGGACACTGTCTCCGTTGCTAGTCCTCAAGCTCGATGGAGGGCTAGGGCCTGTTGCTCTTACTCGCTCGCTCGTATGTATTACTATAAGGGCCTGAGTCGGGAGCGGCTTGTCTTCTCGTAGAAGTGGAGTTTAAGATTTCTTTCTATGGCTCTCGCTATCGTTCGTACGCCCCTTCTCGGGTTTTCTTTCGCTCTCGCTTGTACGTGCGCGTTCCAAATTCGTCCCTCTTTCTCGTTTGATATTCATGTTTCAAGTCCTGTTGAGGTTGTGTGCATGCACCATTCGACTGTCGATGCCGGCGATGTTGAATCCACTGTAATCGCTGTAGAGCGCCTCATTTCTTGCCTTATCCCTCCTTTCTCTTCATCCCCGCCGACGCCCCCCAGCTGCCACCTCCAGGGTCCCCATCCGCACTCCACACTTGTAGTCCTTGATTTGAGTTCCAAGTGGTGCTCGATCTGCTCCTCGCGCCCCACATGCTGCTCATCGTGATCACACATCTTTCCTAGTGCTCCATAATGTACTCACTTCTCCGTCCTCCATCGATCCAGTAAGTCTAGCGTGTCCTTCTGGTGCTAGCCTGCAACCCTCGTACTCCCGGCTCTTTTGCCTTCTTTCAATTTTATATCTGTATCTCCCACTGACATTGAGTAACTGCTACATGGCTATTCATCCTTATTCTCAACACCTCCGTGATTCGTTCTTGCCTCCTCCGCATATCGCGCTCTAGCTCAACTGCAAACTCAGTCTGGGATTCTGTCTCCTCCTTATGCTTAACTCGGAAAGGACTCGGACCAGCGCTCTTGCGAGCGAGTGAGGGAGCAAATGAGAGCTGAAATGGCCTTTGGATTTCTTTGCGCTGTTCCTTTCTTTTGCTCTCGATCGTACATATACAGTCGAGATTAGAGTTCGTGCACCTCGCACCTCGCGTGTTCCGAGTCCGTCCGTTCTTCTCTTCTTCCTGCTTCTCCTTGTACTTCTAGTTGTACTTCTAATAAATTATATATTTCAAGTTCTAATACTGCTCTTTCAGGTTGCGCACATGTGCAATTTGACCGCCCCCACCGATGCTGGTGCTGATTCTGGTACTTGGCTAGGATCCAGCCTCCGATTGCGACTCTCCGATCGGCGGAAAACTGTATATGTGCTGATAACTGGTTATATATCCTGGGGCCCGGGGGCTGATGTGGTCTCGTTAACAGCACTCGTGGGATTGAAATTGATATCTGACTGTCTACATACACCGAATTTAATCGTCGATCTCCCGGGTGCCCTCGTCTGTGACCATAACTGCTCTGACTTTCCATCTGTCTCCTGTTTTCCTACATTACAGCTAATGTCGGAACCGAAGGCGCGAACGGTTTTTTTTCCGTTTTGGGCACTTTTTGATCCTCCCGACCGATTCCCTCATATCTCGCTCAGTTTTGGTCGGATTACCTTGAAACCCATACCAATCTTTCGGAATAATTCCTCCGCAATTAGTGATAGAAACAGAATTGCGAAAATATAGTTTGTTGGACCATTTGATATGGGGGCCCATTTCCGACTTCAAAACATCCTAGCACCCTGAGATCTTGCCCTGGCTGGCTGATTTTTTTTTTGGGATGACTCAGATGTATTCAGAGGTATGTGATAGAGTCGAAATTTTATTATCTTTGCTTGAGCAACTATTATCGCACCGGGAGTCAATTTTTGGTCAAAATGATTGAAATCATCATAACTCCTTCAGTTTCCAACCAGCACCATCGCTGAAACCGCTCAGGGCAACACATTTGCCGACACAATGGAGCCATAGCCTCGATTAGCCAGAAAATGCCTCCATATAAAACACTAATTGCGCCGCGTCGCGTCCACATCACCGCTGATATCATGTCACTTCAGTCACATCACTTCGCGCCCACAGTCACTCGGCCGTCTCTTTGTCCTCTGCTGCACGCAGAACTGCCCCACCTCCTCTTTGCCAATGGCGGACCACCACAGTTCAGAACAAGTCAATGTAGACCCCATTCCCAATTCAACTTGTTTGGTAACTGACTGGACTTCCTCCGACCTCGGGCAGAAAGCTATTCTCGATGTTATTGCGCAGCTGCCCTCCCGGCCCCTCTTGAAAGATATTCAGAAATTACTCTCGACCTCCCAAGGCCTTGAGCTCTCACTCTCTGAAATTTTGGATGCAATAACGGTTCCCATGTCAAGCATCGGCAATACAGTGAATTTTTCATGCACACTTGGGCACACGCTCCCGAACCCTTACTGAAACTCCACAGCCTCTTCGGCTTTCAGCACCACGAAGAAGGGCTGTACCCAGCGGTTTTGTTAGGGGTTTACGGTACGCAACTCTGTTTCAGTGTGCACAATATATTCACACTGCACTCCAGTTACTCGTTGTTAGCTGAGACAGGATGAGATGGTTTCCCCCTTCAATAAATGCCAGTAGTGTACTGTTTAGTCGCACTTAGCAAGCAATAGAATTCTGAAATCATCTCGTGTTTGCGACGCGTCGTTCGGACGCGTCGTGGGAAACATACTGTTGAGTCACAAAGGTCACATCAGCTGCGTGTCGCGCATCTTTCTCTTGTACTTCATCGCCATGCCTAGAAAACACCGTGCATTACCTCTCAGGCAGCGCTACTCCCATGATCTAAAGCGCCGCGTTATCCATATGTCACAGACACTCCACATGAGCACAACTGAAACCTCTATCTTGCTGAATATGCCTCTGCGGGTCGTGCAGCGTGTCTGGCAGGTCTGGAACGAAATCGGAGAAGTTGCACGGCCAAGAACACGCTCCGGGAGAGCTCCTCTGATGTCGAGGACGGCTGTCGACGTGTGTTATTGTCTTGTTCACGCTGAATCTGATTGTAAAGATATTCTAGATGATGCTTGGCATGCTCGAGCATTCACCAGATCTATATCTCGACGAGATACAGGAGCAACTCTCTGCTGTTGACGGCCTTGATCTTAGCCTGAGGACTATTTGTCGCACCTTGCATCGGCTGGGAATGACGACAAAAAAGGTATGTCTTCTCACGGATCCTTTTGCGCACTTGATAATTGTTTATAGCTTTCGAAGCCTGCCGCCGAACGATGCGAGGAAGCGCGTCGTGAATTCGCGCTAGAAGTTGGCAAGTATCCCCCGGAGTATCTTGTGACTGCGGATGAATCTGCGGTCAATTTATTGACGACCTATCGCATCAATGGCTGGTCGCCCAAAGGTACTCGGGCCCGTAAGGCATGTAATTTTGTCCGAGGCAAGCGGTATGCTCTTCCTTCTCTCAAATCAACCCATGTATTGAGCCCTTGACATAGTTATTCACTTCTGCCCGCAATCACCGTCGACGGGATTATCTATACGCACGTAAAAACTGGAGGTTACAGCGGTGAACAGTTTGTAGAGTGGCTAGAGGGCCTCCTTGAAGTGATGAACCCTTATCCTGCCCCGCGGAGTGTCTTGATCTTGGACAACTGTCGCATCCATCACGTTGCCGAAGTTGAAGAGATGTGCAACGCAAAGTAAGCTTGAGCATATCTTTATGTGTATAATAATCGACGAATCTTCAGACGCATCAAGCTGCTCTACCTTCCTCCATACTCACCAGACTTCAATCCCATCGAGGAGTGTTTTTCTTGGATCAAACATTACATTCGCCGGCATGGACAGGAATTTCGTAGATGCTGTGAAAGTGACGATAAAGCTGCGCCGTACGTGTACCTATACAATGCAATGGCTCAAGTCACAGCCGATGCATCGAGAGGGTGGTTTCGTCACGCTGGATATATGTAGTCAAATTATGGATTGAATTATCATGTGCGCATTACCACTTTGCGATAGAGAATATACAGTGAAGTAAAATACCAAATATTGAACGTATTACTAGCGACGAGCGCGCCTCGCTAATTTTTCGAGCCGCTTCACTTCGGAACCCACCTGCTTGAGTAGATACTGCGCGTCACCTAGAACAATGTTCCCAAATTTGTCCGACCCGAGTTCTTCAGTTGTAAGCGCCGTAATCTCATCAATCTGGTAGAAACGGAGTGCATCTAGAGTTTCGCTGACTTCGCGGAGTCCGTGACGCTGGGGAGCTTTGGTAATGAGAGCTTCGATGAATGCGGTGATTGAAGGATAGGTGATGCCATCCTCTTCGACAGGATCACTAGACATCATGGGTGGTACCGGAGGAGGGAGAGGAGGTGCGAACTGCGGAAGAAGTGGCGGCTGGGGATAACCCGGATACCCAGGAACACCGTAACCGCTGGGAGGGGGATACCACTGGGGTTGAGGATATGCAGCCTGGGCAGTCGCCGGAGCACTGTCGTTCTTGTGGAACATCTGAAACAATCCGCCTTGGGGCGGCGTCATTTTGGTGACTTTGAGCGTGCCACATGCCTGTGAACAACATATCAAATATCCATCGCATGGGACAACAGACTGCCTTACCAAGCTGACTGCCCAGGCTCGGCGCTGATTGAACGACAGATGGACATGGTTCCCCGCCCGATCAATCTTGCAGAGATGGGCGGTGCCGCATTTTATACATGTACGATATTGCGCATCAAGCTCTGCCATTGCCGCCTTCTCACCATCCTCGACTCCCTCATCGCCTTCACCTTCACCATCTGTGTCGTCATTTTCAAGGTCGAGAGTCGTCATCTTAGCCTTCTTTTTGCCGCTTTTTATGGCAGGGGCCTTCTTGTTCATGCTGCGCAACGAGAACATGTACTAACCGCGGGTTGAGCAAGGCTAGATAGAACAGCAGAGCACGCACGTTATCCGGAAGCACCGTGATTGTGATGCTAAGGTCCTTCTTTGATTTGACCTTCGTCGTATAGTCCGTAATCAGACCGCTCCAGTCATTAGACGTACGGAGATTGATTGCAGAGGTTTTCTGACTGGCGGAGGACAGTTTGTATGCAAGAGTCGGCTTGCGAGCCACGTCAACACATCCTATAGTCTCGTACATAATTCCGAGGGCATCCTCAAAAGAGCGCGATGAAACAAGCGAAACACGCTGATTTCCTTCTGAAATTGCCTCGGGAATCATGAAGACAATGTCTGGGCGGGGTTGAGGTGAGGGACAAAGGTCAAAGTGAACTGAGAGCGTACTGATTGCGGCTACAACTTCGACACCGTCCGAATCGTACTCAATAGCCTTCGCTTTCTTTTCTGGCGGCCAATATCAGCCGCAAGGATAACGAGAGAAATTTCGACGTACTATTCCGTTTGGATTTTGGTTCCTTTGGTAGCTCGACGTCCGAATCGTCGTCGAGGAGGTCAGCTGCTTTCTTGGGCGCCGGGTTCTTCTTGGTGGGTTTGTCAGCTATACCGGTGGTAGGTTTCAGCTTGGGCCCGGGTTTCTTCTTGATTTTTTTGACAGGTGTCTCGTCAGACTCGGATTCTTCAGGCTTTCCCCGCTTTCTGCTCCTGGTATTACGCGCAGTAGGAGCAGTATCGTCGGCCTCAGCATCAGAAGGCGGTGCCATGGAAGTGTCCGAGTCAGGGAAGTCGAGGTGAGAGTGTGAGCTGGTAGAGAGTGGGCTCGAGAGTTGAAGGCTCTCCTGAAGCTTGGACACAGCCTGGGCTCTTTTTACGGCTGTACGTCGAGCCTTCGCGAGGCTTGATGCGTTAGCCATTTATGCCATTGTCGGTGGGAGGAAGGCGGCCGAGTGACTGTGGGCGTGAAGTGATGTGACTGAAGTGACATGATATCAGCGGTGATGTGGACGCGACGCGGCGCAATTAGTGTTTTATATGAACGCGTTTTCTGGCTAATCGAGGCTATGGCTCCATTGTGTCGGCAAATGTGTTGCCCTGAGCGGTTTCAGCGATGGTGCTGGTTGGAAACTGAAGGAGTTATGATGATTTCAATCATTTTGACCAAAAATTGACTCCCGGTGCGATAATAGTTGCTCAAGCAAAGATAATAAAATTTCGACTCTATCACATACCTCTGAATACATCTGAGTCATCCCAAAAAAAAAATCAGCCAGCCAGGGCAAGATCTCAGGGTGCTAGGATGTTTTGAAGTCGGAAATGGGCCCCCATATCAAATGGTCCAACAAACTATATTTTCGCAATTCTGTTTCTATCACTAATTGCGGAGGAATTATTCCGAAAGATTGGTATGGGTTTCAAGGTAATCCGACCAAAACTGAGCGAGATATGAGGGAATCGGTCGGGAGGATCAAAAAGTGCCCAAAACGGAAAAAAAACCGTTCGCGCCTTCGGTTCCGACATTAGCTGTAATCGAATCCTCCGCCTGCTTGCTAAGAAAATGAAATATGTTGATGATAATGTTCAGCATCTACTTGCTTCCCGCTGGATCTCTCAGGTTACCGGATTACCCGCAAACAACCTTTCAGTCGAATCTGATATACTTCGTGAATTCCAACAAAACCCGACTTGAACATGAAGCAATTATTTAACAAAAAAAATGATGTCCATCTCTGCTGCAGAATACATATTATCTACACTTCGTGATATTCAACAAGTCTTTCCAACTCTTCTGCCTCTGGCACCTTATCAAGGCTGCGGTACGTCAGTGCAAGATTGCGCATAATCAGAATGGTGGTTGGATGATCTTCTCCCAGAAGCTTCCTATGCTTGTTGAGGGCCCCAGACCCAAGCTCTCCTGCTTGCAGGAACTGGCCTAGTGTGCCGTATGTCACTGCCAAATTGCCCATGGCCCGTAAAGTGTCGGGATGGTCTTCACCCAGCAGTTCCCTCCGCTTCTCCAGCACTAAGACCTGCAGGGCCTCTGCCTTGTGCGATTGGCCTAGGTCGTGGTATGTCCATGCTAAATTACCCATGGTCCATAAAGTGTCTTGGTGATCTTCACCCAGAAGTTTCCTCTGCCTATCCAACACGGAAGCCAAGAGTGTCTGTGCCTCCTCAGACCGACCCAGGTCATGATATGTTGTTGCCAGACAAGCCATGGCATGTAGAGTGTCTGGAATATCTTCACCCAGAAGGTGCCTCCACTTTTCGAGCACTTCAAGCTGGAGTGCCTCTGCCTGTGTGAATTGGCCTAGTTTTGTGTATGTCACTGCCAGATTGGTCATGGTATACAGAGTGTCTGGATGATCTTCACCCAGATGTTGCTTCTGCTTTTCCAGCGCTGACATTTCGAGCTCTGCTGCCTTCTCAAACTGGCCCAGTTGTTGGTATGTCACTGCCAGGCCAGCCATGCTCCCCAAAGTGTTTTGATGATCATCTCCCAGAATAGTTCTTTGTTTCTCCAACACTGTGAGCCTTAGAACTTTTGCCTGCCTAAATTAACCGACTTCATGGTATGTCCATGCCAGATTTGCCATAGCATGTAGTGTGTCTGGATGATTATCACCGAGGTCCCTCTCTTTTTCATGCAGTGCAAGTTTATACTCCTTCAGCTGCTTTAGAAGTGTTTCTGTAAGAGGACGGGAGGTTGTATGTTGTGGAATCATTATTCCATTGGCCTGTAAGTTTCCCAATTTTTGAAATTAATAAAGTTCAGTCACTTGGAATATTTTATGCACTCACTGAATCTCCATATAAATGTGAACTTTGACCAGTATCTGGGCCGGACTGACAATTCCCGGTATCATGAATATCATGATCCTAGCTATGCTCAGTCTGGCACATTTTTTAAAAGAAGAAATACTCTTACAACTTGGCCAACGCAATCCTGACCCTCATCTCCTGAGTCATATGAAATATCGTCTTCAACTGAGTCGAGAACAGAATTCTGGCTCTGTGCATCGCTATCATCCTCGCATAGTGAATCCGCGTCTTCTGAATCATCGAGTTGTGGATGCTCGTCCAGACCAGAATTACAACTCCATGCATCGCTAAGTGGATCTGGGTCTTCTGACTCATTATGTTGCGAGTGGCCTGAGTGGATGCTACTAGTAGAATTGGTTTCACAGGTCAATTCCGCCAAGTGATTGTCAGGTGTATCTTCATTGTCTGAGAATTTGTTGTCCCTATTTCAGGCCACCCCAATCATCAGTCCCATCTGCATCACATTTTGAACTGTCTCACCCATCGACCATGACATCCAACTCTCCATTTTGATAACTACTTGGCAGGATATCTTGAAAGGTGGAAGCTGCAAATGTGGAAGAGTTTGGAAGGAGCTCTTCGGCACGAGGTCTGGAAAGTCTTTATTTATGACAGATATTGAAGGAGTTGAATTGTATCCTAACCTTCGTAATAACTGAAGAAATTGACAGAAACCGCCAAACCAGTGTTGTAGGGGCCAATCCTCACAATTAAGTTTGCCCAACCAGCCCAAAATACCAGTGAGAATTGTCGTCGCAAGAAAGTCAACACCCTGATAGTCAAATGGTGGTTCCGACTCCTCAGCAGGGCCGAGTGCCAGAATGTCCACCCCAATGTCCTTCAGTACTCGGTTCATCAGACAGCACAGCTTCTTTACAACATCAGAGTGTACGCTCCCCGACTCGGACCAAAATCTGGGTAGGTCAAGAATCCCGCCAAGGTATCGGATGCAGAGTGCCCTGGAAAATGTTGAAACTCCACTAAAATGCTGGGATCAGAAGGGATTCAACCAATGAAGATGTCACTCACGAGCAATCATGTTCAACTAATAAAAGCTCAATCACACTGAGTCCCCCTGCATCGCAGGAGGTGAGCAGTGGGACAGTACTGTCCTCCAAGATTGCCGCAATTTCAGTCTCAGCCAAGCAGGTTGCTGCCAACATTTGCCAAAATGTCCACTTGTCATCTGGTGCACCATGGACACGATTCCATAACACCGAAATGGCCTCCGTTGTCGTTGAGCCTTCCATATATTTTGCATAGAGCAAATGAGCCCTGAGCCCGGGAAAGAGAGTCACAATATCCACAATGTCCTTGAAGGCCTGACACTGCGTATGAGGAGATTCGGTTCTGAGGAGCATCATTACATGTAGTTTTCACATTATATAAAATACGCACGGAAGAGTATATTTCATCAACTTGTGACACCATTTCTCGAGTTTCGGTGGGATAGAGGTGCGCAGACATTCCAGCTGTAGAACCCGTTCTTCCCTGTCTCCGAAGTAGGACTTGATTTTCTGGGCTACAATGTGCGGTCCCAAGCCAATACTGTACGCAGCGCGATTGGCCTGTGCCTCGAGCACCTTGCCCAAGGAGGTGTAAACCCGATCCAAAGTGCGACCCGGGGAGGGAGACAAGAAGCTGTTAAGGATTAGCGCCCATCTTCCTCCCTCAGGACGATTCTCCTCTATCTTCGCAACTGCTCTGTTGGAATTGGGATCCCAATGGACAAGGGCATCAGAGACATGTGTGAGGCCATTAGGAGGGGGGGGATGGTGGGAGCAAAGGAAGACTAACGGGAGTCAGCGCTTAAAAACACAGCCCACATGCACAGCCTGTCATACAGCTTCTTGCCGGATTACATGTCCCGATGATCCGAATGTATAAGCTGAGAGACAAGCTGTTGAATGTGTTTTTCGAGCTACTCAATGCATAGCCCACTTTCTCCCATTGTCAATACCCCTCCTTTTATTTTATTTTTTATTTGGTCCCCGACCCCACCAACGACCGTGACAGGTCTTTTCTTTTGGCAGAAAGTTGACGCGATGGACTGGTTCAGCAATGACCCAGCATTCAATCTCTGATAATGCAGCACCCGTTTTGCACTGCTCGGCCATCAAAGCCGCTCTGGGTGACTTCTGTATCGAATAATCTCACTTTCAACCAATTTATTTATTTTTCACCAGGAATGTCGCCCGTCAACTGTCAAAATATTACCGAAGATGTCAAGACGAGGTCCTTCGTGTCGAACTGCATCTTCGTTAATGGAGTTCATAGAAATCTGTCATTATTCCAGCTCGTAAATCATATGTATAACTTGCTTCCCTCCAAAGAATTCGAGCCAACCCAGGCCAAATGCTGCAGCGGCAGTCCCATGGGAAAACCTTTTACCAAGGTGGGGCTATCGATAGTACCGCATGATATGAACGATGGCAGGTGGATCAATATTCAATGAGTTTGGAAAAAGGAAGGACTTGAACCGGGATATCTATAGGTCCCGGTGAAGGGAGGAAGGAAGGAACTTGGGGAATGCAGAGCTGGACTTCCCGACAATAGGGAAATTAAACACCAAACAAAGAAGAAGAAGAAAAGACACTTGAAAAACAGACACCCAAAAGGACCAAATCGAACGGGTGGCCTGGTGATTACGAGTCCTAAAAATTTATTTTTAGACTCGTTTTTAGTCATCCATTCCACACCCAAAAATCGGGTTTTTTGGTTATGACGTCTTTGATTCGTGTTGGAATGCTTTCCTTTTATGTTCATTTGTTCATCACATTATTTCCTTTGTTGGTGGTATTTGTCAATTTGCATGCGTCTTCGTGATTCCCTTGGTCATCCTACATTACGAGACTTGATGTGCTCTCATGCATCGCGTTACGCCCCGCCCGGCTCGCAGTGACGAAGTTCTTTCATCTGTGTGGGAGAGGTTATTTCTACAAATAATTGACTCCACTAGGGGCCGGCCGCTGCCGTCTGGAACCTTGCTTTTTGCCAATTAAAGTGGGGTTATTTTTTTCTGGCTGATGGAACTTGGGTGCAAGGAAAGTTACTTCAGTGGTGTTAAACCACTCTTTGGTCATATTTGTTCCTGGCAGATCAGATGGGCGAGTTTCGACGAACACCCTCACTAGGTTGTTTGGTTTTCTTTGGTCCTGGCAGATCAGATGGCGCGACTTTCAACGAAACACTCTCAGTAGAGTGTTTGAACAGCTTTGTTCTTGGCAGCTTTCGGCTAACGAATTGTTAGGGAGGGGGACCTAGCTAAAGCAAGGTGAAAAGACCAATAACCATGGGAGACAAGTTCAGAGTAGTGACTGCTCTACGCTATGTCATGGCGGTTGAAGAATGTCCGAGATGCCCGGGCGCATCCGAATAATATCTCGGGGGCACAAAATTCATGGGTAAATGCGTCCATATAAACTTAAATGATAGCTAGCAGACAGAAACTAGGCTTCCAAGTAGATTCAGTCAGCAGGTCATATGTTTGAATCAGGCAGCTGGGGGAGACTGGTAAATGCTTCAAATGTGCTTGTAAACCCGCGTAGTTGCGGTGTTGAGCCTCCTACTTTAATTTTCCACAGCTCTTTTGATTGACAAGGTGCTGTACTTGCTATGGCCGAAAGTAACCGGAATCAGCATTATTAGTGAAAGGCAGAGCAGATATGGGCCATAGATTTATCCAGGATTCATGAGATAACTATCTTCGTGATATCTGACCCAAAATCACCCTCTTTGGTTTCACCAGTTCAGAGGAAACTCAGGTTTTGAGCGGTATTTTGATCCAAGATCTGATGAGGTCTGATGGCAGTCCTGTTTAACTCGACCATGTAGTCTCATTGTGGGTCTTTGGGCCTTGGAAATTTTGTGTACATGCTCTACCACCCTTATGACATCTTTCGAGGTCCTGAAGTTCCTGAATATATTTTGAATCCCCGCAACAGGGTGGAAAAATGAATCTTTTTGAAAATTACCACTATACCAGGCATAAAGTGTAGAACCTGCGGACCAAGCACCCCAGGGAACGTGAACTCATAGAAATTCAGAAATTCACCTGCTGGAATACACAATGCCTTGTCTCTACTGATGTACATCCGGAATTCTTGGGAAATTCCGGTTACTTTGCGCCATAGTGAGGATATCCATCCTGAAAGTCGAGTAATCAAGCAGAATACCCCTTGAACGGGCCTGAGACTTCGTAAAAAGTTGTAAGATTCACCTTTCCAATGGGATCCTCCCAACGTTGACGTCAAAAAATAGCAGTTGGGGAGCAGCAGAAAACCGGTGGTTTCGACATTTCAGGTCAGGTATTCCACTTGACGTTGAACCTTGAGTTCAGCGAGGTTTTAACGATAGGATTTAGGATGATATATATCCACATGCATTTCTGGGGTCAAACTCAGTCAAAAGAACTCAAAATTGATTCATGGTACCAATTTGATCCTATGACACCCCTTTCTAGTAATTTTCGTCATCGCTGTCCTGTGGTTGAGAAACCTGGAGCCTCCGACCTTGATCATGCTTCCTCATAGCTGTCAAACTAATGTGGCCACCTCATTTTTGCTCGAGTTGGTGTTTTCCGCGTACCTTTTTCAACACACTCTGCTATCTTGAACTGACATTTACTGTAAAACAATGCCTGTTCCCAGGTGAATTGAAGCTGACCCAAAGGGCACCTGGCTTGGAGTAGCTAAAATTTAAGGTTCTGGGCGAGCTCGAGCCGACCTAAGGTCGGGCGAGGGTGAGCCAGGTCGACTGGTTGATGAGGTAGATGATGGAAGAAATATTACCAGTGAATATTGGGCTTGTCATGATGCTGCAGAGTCCAGGATATTTATCCATGAAAGCGGCCAGTATAGGTATAGTCGCGGTACCAGAGCTGCCCGGAGCAATTACAAGTTTCATCACGGCCATCACTCAACACTTCCTACATCATCGATCACCCGCCTCAAACGCGTTAGCGAGTACTCGGAGTCGAATTTAGATAGCCCGATCTTTGGGTTTGGTCGAGTTCCGAACTGCCGATTCTACCCACCCACTGACTCGAGCGTGTCGACTTTCCCCTGACCCAAACAAGACTCATCCAATATAATTTCGAGGATGTTGGCAGTCAGATGTTATTCCGACGCAATATAGTTGTCTACGGTTTGTGAAGCTTTTCCTCCCCTTTACCTCAGCCTGTGAGCCAGACTTGATTTTCGTATTTAGCACAAACCAGTTTACCTGAGTGTTCAAGTTACCTGAGCTCAAGCTTATCCTGGAAAAAAGTTGGAAAACCTTTGCAACATCTAAGAGTCTAAGACCCTTAGGCCCTTTCAAATTGGTATAGGTTGGGAGGATCCCCCAACAGAACCTAAATATCCTGAAATCACCCAATACTGCCCGAGTTTGAAACCACCATGTGCTAAGTAGAGCCACAATGTATGAGTACAGCTAGCATGTGATCAAAATAGGGGATTCTTTGCACCGCAAAAGGTGTGGGACAAAAAAATAAAAAGGACTCGTACCGCCATGCATAGCAATGGCCCCAAACCCCAAGTACACCGGAGATAGGATGGATATTCGGACCAGGTGCGCCGTGCGCACTCAGGTCTGTGGGATATAATTGGGAATTTTTCTAGAGACACAGGTCAAAACTGAAGGAAAAAGGAACGGATCGATGTATGCCCCACTTTTCTGTAAAATCACAGAATTAAATGCGGCCAACCCGATGATGAGGCATGAAATTGAATATGCCTCAAACAAGCAATTTTGTGACCTTTCAGTTGGAAACAACTGATAAAACCAGTCAATAGGGTTACATAGAGTACTAGTCTACTCCCACGACTGAGTACTAGGCTGCTTGATGCGTTTCAAACACCAGTTTCATCGCCATTTTACTACACTGGTCATAACACTGCTCCTGCAAACTGTACATTTGTGCAGTGAGTTTGAGTATCTTATGGACGCTAGGCCATTAACAATCACATGGGATGTTTGAAGGACTTTAAAATGGCTACAGAACCCAGGGATATACTATCTGTGACCTTACAAGGTCATTTTGATGATAGTTACCATATTAGGAATCTAGTGGTTGAACATAGTGATTTTCGGGTAGTTCCGGAGCCTGTTCACACCTAGATCGGACATGAAGGATACCGGGAATTGCCTAGAACAATGTTTAATAGGCTAGAAAACCTTGAGCGCACTTGGCAAGGTCTAGATGGCTATGGATACAGGCTGTGCCTGGAAACAATTGAAAAGGCTGTACATTTCCCTTGGGGAAATGGCTTTTTCCTCGGAAATTGCATCGGAGGGTTCCAGGACCGATACAGATGACTCATGGGCGCTGTTTTGTTGGTCTCACACGGAGTTTTAACCCCAGAAAAGCGGATTTCTTCACACATACTCTATACCCTTTTAGACACGTAAATGTATTTAAACTGGCATGTAAAATATGTACGGACAGTGAACCCCACTCCCCTGTTGGCATATTTGGACCTCTCAGACATTGGCTATCGTCTGAAGTCTCTATTGAGCTATACCAGTTTAAAGGACTCAGTCCTTGTGTGATTAACTTGGTTACACTCTGCGCGGCCTTGTGCCAAATTGCCTAAGTCCAACAGTGGGTAGTTTGTGGTAGTAACTAGGATAATAAATAAATTGGCATTCATCATTGCACTACATTGTGTGAATTGGCAAGGATCTAAGGTTTCTTTGAGATTGAAGGACGATACACCTGTCCTACCTCCCCGAACACACACACGGCATTGAAGTTGTTAGTGGTTGGATTGGGATATATTGGAGTGTAGACTTCGTCTAACTCTTTTGTATTTGATTTCACTGCTGCACTTTGGTGCATCGTTTCACTGAGAGCAAGAGGAATCCAGTGATTACAGCCCAATTAGTATCGTACACCGCGCTCAGCACCCACAGCATTCAAACAACAGGGTACTAACACAGATCACCACCACGCGCGCTCATTACCACCATCAAAATCAGCCTCACCTCGTACACACATCGCTCTACCGTAACCCATCCCCCCTTGGCTTACTCACCGATCACATGGCCTTGTCTCAACCCTGCATCGCAGCGCGCAAATCCACCGTGCCTTCGCTCCCACCGCTCGCTCACAGCCCAGAGGGCAAGCCCGCACGACGGTATTTGAGTGGAATCAGACGCAGACTCAGACTCGGATGAATAAGAGCTATCACTCACAATATTGGGTGCAGGTGGTTGATTCCTCAGTACAGTCTGCGTTTGTGTGCGAGATGCGCACCAGCCTTCTCCCCTCCCGTGTGCGAGCCAAACTGTACGCATGCAGCGTACACTCGATCACACTAAGGGCAGAAGGTAGGGGAGTAGTCACACATATCGTAGGACGGTCCCATCATTGCATCGAAATGGAATGCGAAGCACGGAGGTGGATGGAAAACCACAGGGAGGAACCAAAGCGTAGAGCAGTTCCGGATCAAACGGTGGACGGCTCAGAACGGTGAGGAAAGGTGTCGCCCGCCTCGGAATTTGAGAACAAGACATCACAGAGTGCAAGAGTCAGGGATATACACGGATTGCGGAACGTCACAGCGAGGAGGACGTCAAGACAAGCGCGAAGATGAACGCAAGCTGGAGACACGGGACCTATAGAGGGCGGTGCCTGCCTAGATAGAGAGGTAGAATGAAAGACCAAAGACGAAAGTTGGCATTAGGACTTCACAGTGGAGAGGGGGGATGGAAGCGGTGTGACGGGAAATACGGTATGTGCTGGTTTCTTTTTTAAAAATATACCAGGACAAGCGCAGGACAGATACCGATGGGCCCACCGCGATGTAATTCACCCGCAGGCGTGCGGGGATTCTTAGATGTTGCATGTTAAACGTTGGAAGACGAGGCGAGCTGGACATAAATAATTACAGTTCGAGCAGGGCAGGAGCTTAGAGCAGCAAGGAGAGAATGAGTTGGGAGGATAGACGTGGACCTGAATGCGAATGGAAAAGGGCAAGGTATTGGGAAGCGGGATATGACGCTAAGGCACGGGGGCACGAAGGCATCGAGGGTGAGACGCACCGGAGCGGGGACTTGAACGAGCGGTAGCACCGCATGGCGGTAAGTCTGCAATTGAGTTATATTGAACAAGACAAGTCGGAACCTCGCTTCGCTCCGGCAGCTGTGGGCTACGGTGAAAAGTTTTGAATAATTTAAATTTTAACTTAGAACTATATGGGATGCGTAAATAAGTAATACTTGGATTCAGACGTGAAATTGGGGGGAATCAACATGGGAATCAAGATAAAAAACCCTCTTCGGAACTTGTAGCTGGCCGTTGCAAATGATACCCGCGGAAGCATACCGTTAGATAGAACTGAATGACTGAATGGATTTTGATTACTTGTACCCAAGAAATGTGAGTTGGGGATGAAATTGCTATTTATGACGACGAGTAGCCAGTAGTCGAGAAGACATTGAGAATAAGCCGTGCTTTGATGTTTGATTTATTTGCAAGACAACTGACAGAGAACCCCAGACCAAGGTGTGGCGTGAATTGTGGAACAGCGAAAGATTGGATGCTGAAAAGGCGGAGCCATTTGTCTATTTATGTCGGGGCAACAGCCCGCAGCGTTGCGCTACGTGGCCGCAGGTTCTACACAACTGCGGCACAGGTAGAAATTACTGCGCCAAACTGCGGATCTCTGCGGATATCCTGCGAAATGGTCTTGGGAAGGTTGAAAACATCTGGTGACCGCCAATTAACCCAAATTGGAGGGGGACATTATATTATCCATTTTGCGGAAGGATCAACAGAAAAGGACAACTCTGGGCTTACCCTTTAGATGAAATGTTCTGCAGTATCCTGTGCCATTCTGCGGCGAAGTTCGGATAGCGCACGTAGCTGTTGTAATGGGGATGATTTTCGGTGTAGATTGAAAGGAAAGACGATTTCAGAGGATGCAAAGAGAGGAAACACAATTGGGGGTATGTCTGCATGGAGCAATTGCACCGCCGACGAGGCATTTGCTTAAAGAACGGTTAATGCGCCGCCGCTTCGCTCTGGCAACCCGCAAAATAAATCAAAATGAAATTTAATTACTATGTCAAATTGGGTGAAAAGTACGAGGCAAGTATCCTAAATATATGGTGCGGAATGGCCTGACCCTCAAGGCCGCAGTTTGCTGCCGTCACCCAGAATTCAAGAGATACTACGATGGCTTCGACTGTTTGCTTCGGAAGAGAGTCAAATTTCAACGACCACAGGGAGTTCGACGATTGGGAGCCTCTGAAGACCAAGACCAAGGATGCTTGGACAAAGAAGGAGGATGCCAGGATTCCGACCTGTAGAAACAGAAGACTCTCCTGATGCAGTTGCGGATTGCGAATGAGATGGCGACTGCGAAGTAGGTTTCGATTAAAAACTCACTTTTCCAGGATCCGGAGGCAAAACCGTGGGGATTGGCGATGGAAATATTCCCGGTCCGGATGTGAGCAGTCGAAATTCCAGCAGTCCACAGGCAGCCGCGCCGCGAGGAAAAAATCGGAATGGCCCGCCGAACTTGCAGTTAAAGAATTTGACAGTATTTGAGGTGCCCAGGAACCAGATTTCGGCTTGAAACGATCCAGCTGAACCACAGTTTTACGGTCCACCAGCCAGGAAGACAGAATTCACAGAGCAAGATGATTAATTGAGAGCCAGGATTGAGCCGATAAGAAACCGAAGATTGCAAGTGAAGTGCGGTGCATAAAATTAAAGAGAGAGCAGGCAAAAGGTGCGATTGGCAAGGGGCGAGGAGGCCGGTCTTCTATCTGCGCCCATGGTGATACGGCCGCAGTGAGAACTTTGCTGCGAGTCTGATCAGCTGAGGCATCAAAGGCTGGAGAAATTGAGTGGTCTTGTGACGCAATGAGAGAAATTACTGCGGCACAGTGAGAAATATGCTACGAGCTGAAAAATTGAACAACCACCTGACAGAATAAATGTGGAAAGACTGAAGGACCTCAACCACGCGAGGAGAGGCAGGAAAATTGAGAAGAGCCTAGATGGGGAAGATAACACAGCCGAGCGAGGTAAAGAACGGTTAATAAGCGTTCTCTGGTGAGTTGAGGGTCCATGAGACTCGCCTCTCCTAGTCCATGGTTCCAATTTGGGTTGTAGTTGACAGTTCGCAGTTACTGTACAATTGAGCAAATTAACTGCATATGTCGTCATAGTTGGATTATCTCCGGGCAGTACGAGAAATCACAAACCAAAGGAGTTAAAAATGGCAGAAAGCCAGAGGAAGAGCGAACGAGCAACGCTATATGGGGCTTTAGCACAGGTTTCGAGGGATTTCGTTAAAGAATGTTTAATCACTCCGGAATATCCGCAGTTTCGTTGATAATGTTTCTGAGACCTAAGGTTTCAGGAACAGAATATCTGCTCCCAAAACTGTTCCCGAAACCTTTGGTTTCGGGAACGTTATCGGGGCCCCCAAAACTTCGGATTTTCCGGAGTGAATTTAATTAATCTTCGGCGGGATTGCGTGGGCCCCGGCGCGATGCAACATAATCACGCTGCGGTTTCGCTGCGCCGTAGGGAGTAGCAGCTGCGATGAACTGTCTTCTGTTGGGAAATAGCTGCGCGTGGGTCAGCTGTTGGGCCACATGGGATTCTCGAGGGAAAATTAGAAGAACAAAGGGGATGGTCACCAGAGGATTGCGAGAGGAAGACGAAAGGACGTTGGATGAATGGAGAAAAGTACAAACATGTGCAAAGAATCGCGAAGCATTTCGTTAAAGAACGGTTAATGATAGAGCACGAAGTAAAGGTGGGGATGGACAAAGGTAGCAGCGGAAACAGACGAAATAGGATCGGGCTACAGATGCACACGGGGTTGATGCGGGAGGCATGAGATTCATTGTTGACTGGTGTGAATTCAAACCGGAGTGGCATGCAGTATCAGTCTTTCGAGAAGAGCCTCAGCTTCAGTGCTCGAAACAAAGCCTGGAGCGAGTCCCAGCGAGATAGATGACACGAGAGATGTTGGATTCGGCGCCCGGCTGAGGGGAGCTCCCAGCGCTGAGAAAGAAAACGGACCAAAATAAAGGGAAGTGGGCGATACATCGAGAGAGACGAGCGTCACGAGCCCGGGATGAACAGAGAGGACATTGTCACATTATTGACTATACGCGGCATCCGGGGCCCGCGCATCGTCGTATTAACCCAGATGAGTATTACTAGCATTCGAAAGACAGATGCTGGGGGTTTCAGGGGACTGGAGGAAGGTCGAGCGAACTGCGATGGCAGGAGATGGAAGAGGTGGCCGGGTTTCACAGTCCAAGGCCTCATCTAGCGAGTTGGGGTGGACGACTATGTCGGTCCGGAGGTGTATGGAAGCGCGCGAGCGCTAAACAGCACTGACGGGTAGCCTTCGGCTACCACTGCCTACACTGTAACGCTCCACAAAAAAAAAAAAAAAAAAAAAAAAAAAAAAAAAAAGAGGTGGCGATGCAGCCCTCGGGCCGTGTGATCCGGCGTCTCCCCTTCTCCCTTACTCTGATCGTCATTTTCAAATTCTTCCCTCAGAACGCACTCGCGAACTTGGACGCTCGGATCCACTGCCAAATCCATGGCCAAAACTGGAAGTCACTCGCTCTGTCCTCCTTCCTGTGCGAGGCGGCGACCTCGTCGTCGGGCGTGGTGGAATGAGGCGCGAGTAGGGGGCGTGGGTAACGGATGGGGTTGGTGTTGGTGAACAGGTGTGTCCAGCTAGATCTGCCCTCGCTTCGAGTATACACCCGTCCCAGCTAAAAGACCGGACTTGTGCCATGCACCCACGCCGCTCTGAGTCACCTTGCTCCACGCCTCGCCTCGCCTTGACTCCGTGGCGACGGCGTCTGCAGTTCTTTCGCCTTAGTCTTGATGTTCCCGACAGCCCGCCCCTCCTGAGTCCAACTATCACACCGATCTACTCGGGAACCCATTCGTGTTGTTCCGCGTTCTCCTTCTCTCTCTCCAGCCCCGCCACCATCGGACGCCCGACGCCCACGCCCAAGCCGCCGCCGCCAGCTTCCACTCACGCCATCCGGTCATAACTCTGCTCCCGCATTCCGCACTTGTTCCTGTTCTCCGCGCTCACACTTCAAATTCTCCCAGTGCTGCTGCACTCATGTGCGCCGCTCCTCACACTCCTCCTGCGGGGCGCGGATACCCACGCTCCTGCATGCCCACTCGATCTCGCACCTTTCGCTCCGTACGCCTCCCGCCCTCCCCCACCGTATCCATCATGATCATGATCTCTATCCCACACCCTGCACTACTCGCTCCTCGTGCCAGTCGCTCCTTCATGCTCCTGCGGCTCCAGCTCTTTCGCTCATGCTTTCGTTTCCGTTTAGGACGCTTATCCCTTGTAGCACGCATCCTATCCAAGTCTATTTCGGATCCATACCATAGCCATTCATTCCCGTCCTCGCTCTCTTTAGGCTCGATGCTCTTGCATACTCATTCTCACTCACCGGACTATGTCTCATCCTTACCTGGCTCGGCCTCCTCTGCTCCTCTGCGTCTCCTTACTTGACTTAGGAGTCGGAATATGAATCAGTTCAGCAGTCTTACGCGCCAGCAAACATGACCTTGAGTCGAGACGATCTTCAATTCCTACAGTTGAGATGGAGTAGTGTCGCGTGCCCGTCCATCCATCCGTACATTTGTCTTTCTAGTTCTAATAAATCATAATTCTACATGTATTTCAAAGCCATGCGCAATTCGACTGCCGACGCTATTGATATCGACACTCGACTCCGACTCTGCGGCCGAGTGCCGGTGCTGATTATATATCCGGGCGTATGGTACTTGTATGGTTAACATTTCCGCTAGCGTTGTCGACATCAATATCGATATCTATGTGTCTACAGTTACAGTACACCGAATTCCAAAACACAAATCATCCATGCCCGTGTTAACACAAGAACCTTTGTGAGTCCTTTCCCTTCGACGCCGATTTACTCTCGTGGCTTGCCAACAAAATTCAACCAATATTTGCCCACACTCCTGATGCGAATCAACGTGTGATGCCTTAATCCATCGCTCTCACGCGGTATTCTAGGATTACAGGACGTGCACTCGCGGTATCGAGCTATCACCAATTCCTTGCCTTGAGCCTGTGGTGCCGATTCTTTATTTCGGTCAGCAGGTTGCCGTGGCCATCTGGAACTTGACCGGGAATCTAGGCCCCTTCAGTATGCGGATGCTTCCATTCATATGGATATATCCATTGAATTTGAATTCAAAACAGACCTGGTCAACGCAGTGATAAATGTATAGCGTGGCAGGGTAGGGATGTGGTATAATTGCAGTGCGTGGAAGTCGGAACATACATTCGGTCCAGGATACCATACCTTGTATATTTAGCCCCTTCTAGATCTGCGGGGCTGGCTGCTTCGGGTTCAAGCCTTTAATTCCAGAATGGTCTTATTACAAGATTGACCCGCCAGCGGCATGCGGGCACGCTCGCGCGACGCTTTCAAGCAACAAAGAAGGCCTGCAAAAATCACTAGTCCATCGTCCCATGTCCCAAACGCGAAGCGAGCACGTGCTGATTGGTGAAGAAAACTCACCCAAGGATCGCTAAAGGAATTATAGTAGCGGCCGGTGCAACTTGGTGCGTACGTGTGTTGAGTCCCGAGGACAGCACGCGTGCACGCCAACCCCCCCCTGTACGCGTGCGCTTTGCCCTGAGGGGTGAACATCGAAGGGTATGCGAGTATTCGGAACACACTGTACAGAACTCAAATCGAAGGCAGGGAGGCGTGGAATTTGAGAATGAGAACATCCCAGAACTTATCAGAACCTCACAGCCCAAGAGTGGGCGGCGAACAGGACTTCATGACAAGTGCGAAGATGGACGCACGCTGCAGCCGCGGGGACCTACGGAGCGCGGTGTCTGCAGGGACGGAGATGTGGACCGGAGGACGAAAGTTGGCATTAGCACATCGCCGTCCAGGAAAAAGGCAGTGGAAGCGGAGTAACGGAGGGCGAGGAGTGGAATGCGCATGTGGTGCCAGAAAGGAGGTGTTATGAGGAATAAAATAACTCAAGATAAGAACAAGAACGAGAGATACATGCACAGATACAGCACCGCCGCGGTGGCGAATGCAGTGGTTCCTAGTTGTCAGAGGTCAGAAAAAAGTCGGCGGGCGGGGCAATGCGGAAAGAACAGATTATTTTGAATGCGAATATGAAGGCAGAGAAGGTGAGATGCAACGGAGCAGGGACTTATCGGCAGCGCCCCATGGTGAAAAGTCTGCATCATGAACCAAGTAGGATTGAAGAAGGAAAAATGTCGGGAAGTAAAGAGAAGGACAGGAATGGGATGGGCAAAGGGAAAAAAGCAGCAGGATGAAATGCAATAGCGGAAAAGATCGAATAGGATCGGGCAACGGACGAGCGGGGGTGGTCCCACAGGCATGAGATTCATTGTCGGCGGGTGTACGTTGTGACTGGAGGTATATAAGGGTACATGCCGTATCGGTCGCTCGATGGGGGTGTCGGCGTCAGCGCCGGAACCGGCGGGTGAGTGAAACTTGGAGAAGAAAATACGGGGAAGCAAGAGGGACGAAGCATTGAGGAGGAGACATGATGGAGCAATTGCCAGAGGCTGAAGATACAAAGAGAAGACTCAGAGGTGGGAGGCGCAGTTCAGTGCTGTAGATATTGACCCATACCCGTGTGTCGGCAACGTTTTACCAACATAGATAACTCAGTCTTAGTAGCAACCAATGCTCAAGGTAGACGGCAGAGGCTGTAAAGGTCTTCAGTTAAATTCGATGGAGGGAAGAGTGAGCTGCGTTGTGTGCATTGGTGTGAAGAGCAAGAGTGGCGTCATGTGGCGATGCAGCACGGAACACAATCCGAGCCGGGCCGGATGATCGCGTCTTTCTCTTCTTCCTGTCACCGCGCAATTTTCTTCCTGCAGAACGCGCGCACCGAATTAGAAGCTCGTCCACCATTAGAGTGGGAATCAGAACAAAGGTTGGTGTCAGCTCTGCTGTGCCTTCTGGTCCGAGCTTCTCGTTGGGCACTGAAGCGGGTAGAATGAGCCGCGAGTTCGGTGAGCTGGGAGGATGTGGATGCGGATGCGGATGCGGATGGCGAACGGGTGCGCAACTATCTAGACGTTCCTTCGCTTCCTCACAAGGCTCGCACCCTCTGAGTTAACAGACCGGGAATATGTATGCCAGACACACTGCTTGTCCTTTCCCGCTCATTGATACCAAACCCTTCCCGATTCTCCCTCTTTGTTATACACTCCCGACAGCTAGTTCCTGATTCTCGATTGCAATTGGGCTTTTTTCTGTTTCCCACCCGCCGCCGACGTCGATGCCGACCCGCGGCGTCCGCACTCTTGCTCCACTGCACACTTAAAGTTCTACCTGGTGCACGTGCACCCTCGCTTTCGCTCTTGCACAGCCGCCCCGCACGCGCATCACCCAGGATCTTCCACTGGTACTCCACCAGATGCCAACCTTCAGCGTTGTCGGCACTTTTGCTCCCTCGACCTCGCAGCCTCGCACGGCCCCTGCGCTGCGCCTCCGACACCGTGACTTAGCCAGCCACCCGCATGCGCACTTCTACATACCGGACACGGGCTTGTACTCGATCCTTGATTTTGTGTTCGCATTCGCAGTGGCTCGATCTTGCACCACGTGCGACCGAGCTCGCACTTCCGCCTCCCACTCATCGTTGTGCGCTTCACGCGTACCGTCTTCACCTACCTGCTGCACGCCTCCCACGCTTCCCCTCCCCATCCCTGTCCATCCATCCGAGTCGGTTTAGTCCATAGATCTTGCTATTGCCCCCCTTTTTCTTCTGCTTTCTGTGGTGCTAGACTCAGGCGGCCTGGTCGCCAGTCCCCTAAGTGCTCTTAGCTTTCATCC
The DNA here is from genome assembly GCA_029378395.1 of Mycena leptocephala. Taxonomy (NCBI): domain Eukaryota; kingdom Fungi; phylum Basidiomycota; class Agaricomycetes; order Agaricales; family Mycenaceae; genus Mycena; species Mycena leptocephala. The sequence continues at coordinate 113,564 of JARJLF010000530.1, read as the reverse complement.
CTCTTGCTTATCCTGACATGTATCCCATTGATATCACATCATTCATTTTTGTCTTCCCTCCACGCTCAAGGCTCACCGGGCCCGGACATTGTCGCTTTTGCTACACTTTAATCTCGACTTTGGACAACTGTAGTACCTCTTGTGCACTCTCGCACACATAGGAGCCACAGTCGCGATAGGCTTGTGTACTAATTAAGATGAAATTTAATTTCTTTCTTTAGCTCGTACTCTCGTTCGCACATCTCATGTGTTCGTGCACCTCCTGCGCACACATCTCGTCACAGCCTTTCTTTCGCTCTCACTCGATTGTGTGTGTTCCAAAGTCAGTCTTTTTTTTTCTTGTGTTTCTTTCTCGTTCTATATTCATGTTCCAAGTCCTGCTTGAGGTTGTGCGTGTACGCGCAATTCGACTGTCTGTCGACACTGGTGATGTGGGGTCAACTGAAAGCACCGCAGAGCACCTGATTCCTTGCCCCTTCGCTTCGTTCTCCCTCCTCTCTCTCCATCTCCGCCGATGTACCCAGCTGCCGCCTTTAGGATCTGCGTCCACACCCCATACTTGTACTCCATGCTTCGAGTTCCAAGTGGTGATCGATTCACTCCTCGCACACCGCACACTGCATGTCTCTATTTCGCACCTTTCCTCACACTCCATAATATACCCACTTCCCCGTCCCTTCGTCGATCCAGTATGAGCCAACTATGTCCTGCCCGTTCTTCTGGTGCTAGCCTCCAATCCCTCGGGCTCCCAGCTCTGTTGCCTTTGTTTTCATTCTATATCAGTATCTGCCACTAACATCGGGTGACCGCTACATTTGCAACTCTTCTGTGATTCATTCTTGCCTCTTACTCGCACCGTGCTCCGTCTCCAGCGAGGAGTCCTGCGTGGACTCGGCCTGGGACTCTGTCTGCTCCTTGTGTCTAACTAGGAAAGGACTCGGTCCACACCTTTTGCGAGCGAGTGAGCGAGCAAATGAGAGTCGAGATGGTCTTTAAATTCGCTTGCACTCTTCCTTGCTTTCGCTCTCTCTCGTACACATTGTGGTCGAATTTAGAGTTCTTGCACCTCACACCTCGCGTGTTCGGAGTCTGTCTATCCCTTCCTTCTCTCTGCTTCTGCTTCTACTTCCAACTTTACTTTCATTTCAAATTCTAATGCTGCACTTTGAGGTTGCACGCATGTGCAATTCGACCGCCCACGCCCACGCCGGCCATTCCTTGTCTCAATGCTACTTATCTAGAATCCAGCTTCCATCTCCAATCCGAGGAGAACTATATGCATGCTGAGGCATGGTTATATATATGGGTGCCCGGGGTCTCGTTAACATTCACACTAGTGCTAGCGCTCGCATTGAAATTAATATCTGGCTCCGGTACACCGAATTTAACCATTGATCACCCAGGTGCCCTTGCCCTTGCCCGTGAATATAACCACACTGGCTTTCCATCCCTCTCCTGTTTTCCTACATTAATTGAATCCTTCGGCTCGGTTGCTGATGAATTGAATATATCGATGTGAATGTTCAGCATCTACTTGCTTCCTGCTAGATCCTCAGGCCACCACATTACAGAACCTTTCAGCCAAATGTGATAGACTCCATGAATTCAATTCCAAGAATCCCCAACCAGAACATGAACAAAATATTTAACAAAAATGGTGTTCACTGCTACAGCAAAATACATGTTATCTACACATCGTGATATGCAACAAGTCTTTCCAAATCTTCCGCCTCCGGCACTTTATCCAGCTTCTGGTATGTGAATGCAAGATTGCCCAAAATCCGAATGGTTTTCGGATGATCTTCTCCCAGAAGCTTCCTATACTTCTCGAGGGCCCCAGCTTCAAGCTCTTCTGCTTGCAGGAACTGGCCTAGATTGTAGCATGTCACTGCCAAATTGCCCATGGCCCATAGAGTGTCAGGATGGTCTTCACCCAGCAGTTGCCTTCGCTTCTTCAACACTACAACCTCCAGGGCCTCTGCCTTGTGCAATTGGCTGAGGTCGTGGTATGTCAGTGCTAAGTCACCCATGGTCCATAAAGTGTTTTGGTGATCTTCACCCAGAAGTTTCCTCTGCCTATCCAATACCGAAACCAAGAGTGTCTGTGCCTCCTGGAACCGATCCTGGATGCAATATGTTGATGCCAGATGACACATGGCATTTAGAGTGTCTGGACTATCTTCACCCAGAAGGTGCCTCCGCTTTTCGAGCACTTCAAGCTTAAGTGCTTCTGCCTGTGTGAATTGGCCTAGTGCTTTGTATGTCCATGCTAGATTGCTCATTGTAAGCAGAGTATCTGGATTATCTTCACCCAGATGCTTCCTCTGCTTTTCCAGCACTGACATGTTGAGCTCTGCTGCCTTCTCATACTGGCCCAGTTGGTAGTATGTTGTTGCAAGACAAGACATAGTCTGCAGGGTGTCTGGATGATTGTCTCCCAGAATAATTCTTTGTTTCTCAACCAGGGCAACTTTTAGAACTTTTGCCTGCCCACTTCATGATATGTCCATGCCAGATCATGCATAGCACCCAGGGTGTCTGGATGATCCTCGCCAAGCTCCCTTTCTTTTTCGTGCAGTGCAACTTTACGGTCTTTCAGCTGCTTCAGCAGTGTTTCTGTAAGAGGAGGTGAGGTTGCATGTCGTGAAATCACTGTTCCACCGGTCTGTAAAGTTTGGGATTAATTAAGTTCAACCATATTAAGTAATTCATCCGCTCACACGATCTCCGTATAAATTTGAGGTCCGAGTAGCACATTCCCCAGCATCGTGAATATCATGATCCTAGTTATGCTCAATTGGGCACATTTTTTAAAAAGACAAAATACTCTTACAAGTTGTCCAATGCACTCCTGACTCTCATCTCCCAAGTCACATGAAATATCCTCTTCAACAGACTGCAGACCAGAATTATAACTCTGTGCATCACTATCATCCTCTCGTAGTGAATCTGGGTCTTCTGACTCATCGAGTTGCGAGTGATCCGAGTGGAGACTACTTGTGGAATTGTTTTCACAGCTCATTTCAGCAGTGATCGCCCAAGGCCCAAGGCCTTAAAACTCCAAGCCCTTAACAAGGCCTTGGCGATTTTCGGCCGGAAGTTTCGCCCTTGGCCAAGCCTTAGAGCATCACGTGAATAGTAAATATCCCTATGTCATTTTATTTTTCCCATCTTTTCTTCTCCGTCGGTGCGCGCTATTGTTCGGCGGGGCAGAGAAACCGCGCGCACGCAAGCCATCTGCATGGGTTATGGAAGAGGAAGAGCTCTTGATGCAGGAAGTGGCAGACAAAGAGGAGGATGTGCGTCCCGACGACGGCGTCATTGAGACTGACTCGGATGAGGAATATCAGTAGATTTAAAGCTTAAATTTATTGTTTTTGATGCCGCCTGGATGCGTGGGAAAAATCAGCCAAGGCCTTACCCTTAACCAAGGCCTTGGAGATCCTGAGACCTCCACCCAAGGCCTTATGGGCGGTCACTGCATTTCAGCCAAGTGATTGTCAGGTGTATCTTGATTTTCTGAGGTTGTTTGTTCCCTGTTCACGTTAAGGCAATTATCAATACCGGCCATTCAACTGGCTCACCCATCGACCACAACATCCAACTGTGCACTGTGATAGCTAGTTGGCAATATATCCTCAAAGTTACCAGCTGCAAACACAGAAGAATTTGGAAGGAGCTCTGTGGAGCAAGGCCTGGAGAATATTCATCCATGAGGGTTATAGACAATATAATTACACACACCTTCGTAGTAACAGAAAAAATTCACGGCAACGTTCAAACCAAGGTTGCAAGGGCCAATCCTCGCAATCAAGTTTGACCAACCAGCTGAAAATACCAGTGAGAATCATCATAGCAAGAAAGTCAACACCCTCATAGTCAAATGGTGGTTCCAACTCCTCTGCGGGACCTAATGCCAGGATGTCGACCCCAATGTCCTTGAGCACTTGGCTCATTAGACCACATAATTTTGTTGCAACATGAGAGTGTGTGCTCGGACCAAAATCCGGGTAGGTCAAGAATCCCCCCGAGGTATCGGATGCAGAGGGCTCTCGAAAATGTTGAAGCTCCACTGTGATGCTAAAGTCAGAATGGCTCAACCTATGAAAATGTCACTCACGAGCAATCATGTTCAACTATTAACTGCTCAAGCACACTGAGTTCTCCTGTGTCACAGGTGGTGAGCAGTGGGACAGTACTATCCTCTGAAATTGTTGAAATTGCTGTATCGGCCAAGCAGGTTGTAGCCAACATTTGCCAAAATGACCATTCATCACCAGGGGGACCATTAGACCAGCTCCACAGTGAAGAAATGGCCTCTGTTGTTCTTTCATCTTCTATATATTTTGCACACAGAGCACGAAGCCCAGGAAAAAGAGTGACAATTTCCACAATGTCCTTGAAGGCCTGACACTGGGTATCAGCAGATTCATTTCTGAGGAGCATCATTACAGGCAGTTTTCACATGATAATGAACACACACAGAAGAGCATGTCTCATCAGCTTGTGGCACACTTTGTCCAGTTTCGGTGGGCTGGAGGTGCACAGAGATTCCAACTTTAGAACCCGTTCTTCACTGTTTCCGAAGTAGGACTTGATTTTCTGGGCCATGACATGTGGTCCCAGGCCAAAAACGTATGCAGCGCAATTGGCCTGTGTTTCAAGGACTTTGCCCAGGGAGGTGTAAACCCGATCCAAGGTGCGACCCGGGGAGGGAGACAGGAAGCCGTTACGCATTAGTGCCCATCTTCCACCATCAGGACAAGCGTCCTCTAGCGCTCTGTTGGAATTGGGATCCCAATGGACAAGTGCATCGGAAATATGCATTGAGGACATTCACGAGTATGAAGGAGGGTGTGAGATGGTGGTGGGAGCAAAGGAAGAGTACATCAGACTTTTGACATTTTGATTGTCGCGTTGTTACGCATTGTACAACGCGCAACAACGCAGCAATGAGCTGCCAAAACGGCACAACGCAGCTGAAAAACCGCGCAATGTCACAGCCCCGACAACGTGGGTCCGAACATCCACCATGCCGACGATGGTGCACTGTTGCCGCGACTCGGCAGTTTGTCAGAATCAAAATCTTTTCTCATCCAAGGGTCCATCCCTGCATCCCATCCCACATGCTCCTGCAAAATTTCATACTTGATGTCAAACTCACCATCGTCGACAAAATTCGCGGAAAGACTGGCCGCCTTCCTGCGAATCTACCGGATCGAAAGTACCGGCATCTTGCAGTAATTTCTTTTCATGCTTGACACAACCCTTGCAATAGTTGATCCAGTGGCTAGAGTTCTGTTTTTCCGTGCCTTTGTGGAAGTATGATTGCAGTGCGTTGACCATGGTGGAGCGCCGTGAGCGCTGCGAGCGCAAAAAGATTTGATCAAAGCGGCGATCAGTGCCCGACGGTCCGGGCCGAGGCGGCCCGCACTCTTAAGCCTTAAGCTCTGGGGGCCTGGCGGTTAAGGCTTATCTTAAGGCCTTAACCCTTAGGGCCAACACTGTTCAATGCTGGGCTCTTCAGCAGGGTGGTTCACATTCAGCAGTTATACCTCCCCCGGCGCTTTCAGCTGCTCTTTGCATCACTTCTCCTTCAAATTAGTCATATCATGGGTTCACCAATTCATTTTAGGAGTCTAAAGATGCTTGACTGCCTTCCTACAGTAAGTAATCGCTATCTTTCAACCAAAGTGCTGGGATGCGAAGCACTGCACTGTGCTCTTATTTTCTTTCACAATGTTCTGATCAAGTCTCAATTTGTAACCTACAATTCCGCCATATATTCCACAGTTCGATGCTTCACCTGGTTGCAAATTGTTTATCCCATCTTCTCTCACATTGCATTTTTAGCTTTCTCAGGATCAGTCTAGCCCTGAGGACCTTGATTTGGTGGCTACGGAAGAGTTCCCAACAGGCTATGTATTTGTTGTTTCTTAGGATCTTTGATATAATCAAGCAGCTCCGAAGTTGATTTGGGTTTGCTATGGTCATACCATTTAAATGCTGTGTCCATTTACACCATGCATCTGTACCCATCAAGCAGTGCATGGGAAGATATCATGGTATCATGGCAAATATAGCTGAGCCCATGATCAATGAACAAGCTTCTCAGATGGAGACCAGAACTTTTTCCCCAGATGTCTCAATACAGCCACTCATTCAATAGTATCATTTGATATGGTTAAATTTTACACCAGATATGAGGATCACATCTTCTGTGTGGGAGATGAACAGTAGCCAATAAAAGAAACTTCCCATGGGCACACAGGATAAAACACCCATGTCTCTCGAGACCCTGATCCACCTCACAAGATGCCCCCCCAACCCACTGTCACTCAAATTCGACTCAACAACATTACAGAATGTTTGACCATCACTGCAAATACTCTGGAAATCCTTGCCAGCAGCCTGAAGAGCCCCTTCTTGGCGGCCATGTCTAACACAACACAGTCTCTGTTGAAAAATATACAGGTACATGACCACTGAATCTGTCTCAGCCAAAAATCTTAACCAAGCACAACAGACTGTTAGACAAAATAAGGATGACTGTACCCAATTATTGGAGCAAAGTTATGAGTTCCTGAATGCAATTCTGATGGTTCATATCAATTCCGACACTGGAGCGGAATTGCCACCAAGTGTGTTGACTCACATTGGAAAGTTCACAGAGTATGTTGCTTCAGTTGGGAAAGAAAACCTCCTGTCATCTTGACAACTGTTGTCAGGACCCTCCACAAAATCCACAGATTTGTTGAAGCTCAACAGAAGGGCAGCATACTCAAGAATTTCTTCCGTCAAGGTGAGATGAGTACATTGCTAAAGGATTGCAAGGCAGGATGGCAACAAGGACTTGAGATTTTTCAGGTGTGACACCTGTTTGGTAATTCAACCACTTGTTGAAGGATTTGATATATAGGTCCCAATGGCCAATCATATGAAGGACATTACACAGATGCAAGAAGATGCAAAAAACGAAACAAAGAAGTGCTTGACATGATTGAAGCCCTGTCCGACACAACCAGTTCAGATAGATCATCTTCTGTAAGGGAATTTTACTCTACTGAGAGATAAAATAATCAATGTCACATAGATCAGTGGGCTTTATTTGGGCTCTCATAATAGGTCAGTTTCTGCTTGTCTTCCAACAATATCTTTTGTATGTGACATATATTCAAGCTCCAACTCAATCTCCATGTTGCCACCAGAGCCAAAGATATTCCATGGGCGAAACTCAGAGCTATCAAACATTCTTCAACTTTTCGGTCAAGGAACACCCAGGATTGCCATTTTGGGTGCAGGTGGAATGGGAAAGACCAGTCTTGCAAGAGCTATCATCCATCGTACAGAAATTACTGAGAGATATAATCAGCATCGGTTCTTTGTTGCTTGTGATTCTTCAGCAACCCGAGTAGAACTTGCTGCTCTCATAGGAGCCCATGTTGGACTGAAGCCAGGAAAAGACCTTACACGCCCAGTCATCCAATACTTCTCTGGCGGCCCACACTGTCTCCTGATTCTAGATAATCTTGAGACATTGTGGGAGCCAGTTGAGTCCCGAGGCAAAATAGAGGAATTTCTGTCACTTCTCACAGGTGTGGATCATCTAGCATTGGTGGTAGGTCCCAAGGATTTTCACCTGTGCTTTGAACTTATACAAATTAGATCACAATGCGAGGAGCAGAAAGGCCAGCTAAAGTGGCATGGACTCACCCATTTTTACCTACTCTGAAGCCCTTGGAACAAGATGCAGCACGACAAACATTTATAGATATTGCAGACAGTACACATGATCCAAAAGAGGTTGACAAGGTCCTCTCCCTGACAGACAATATGCCTCTTGCAATCAGCCTCATAGCTCATTTGGTTGACTCTGAGGGCTGCTCCCATGTATTATCCCGTTGGGAGGAGAAGAAAACATCTTTGATCTCAGATGGATATGACAGAACATCCAACTTGGACTTGTCGATTTCGCTATCCTTGTCAAGTCCTAGACTCAATCCCCATTCAAAGGATTTGCTGAGCCTCCTTTCAATGCTTCCTGATGGCCTTTCAGATGTTGAGCTGGTGCAGAGCAAGATCCCAATTGATAATATCCTGAGTTGCAAAGCAGCATTGGTTGGTACCACCTTAGCCTACAGTGATGAACACAAGCGGCTAAAAGTATTGGTACCCATCAGAGAGTATATGCAGAAGATTCAGCCACCTGGAGATTACCTCATTCGACCTCTTCTCAAACATTTCCAAGAGCTGTTGGAGGTTTACATGGAATATCGTGGAACTCAATACAATTCCAGCACAGTCACTCGAGTATCATCCAATACTCAAATATACAGAATATCCTTCAGAATGGGTTGCAACAGGGTCATCCAGATCTGGTGAATAGCATTTACTGTGTATGCTATCTGAATACTTTAGCCACTCATGGGACAAGGACCTATTTCTTTGCTCCAACATATCGAAATGTCCTTCCATACCCTATGACCATCGCCTGGAAGCCTATTTGATATGGAGTGGCTCAACTCACGATATATTCAATTTCCAATCTAGATACACTGATTTCCGATGCACTGGACCACTTCAAGGAGTTTGATGATCCTGATCTTAAATGTATGCTATCTGATGAGTGCTGGCCTGTTGAGACTAATCTGAGTTCACACAGGCAGATTCTATAATGGCTTGGTAACCTACTATCAGAGAAAGGGTGATATATCCTCTGCCATGAAGTTTTGTGCAGCTGCTATATCTTTAGCACTTTCAACTGGGAACACCAAAAGCATTCCAAGGATTGACAACCTTGCATGGGTTGAATGGACCTTGGTGATTACTCTGCAGCTCAAGTGCATGCAATTGAGCCCAGAGACTGGCCTAATTTCTGCGGATTTATACAGAGAAGCCAGGCACTAATATTGAGGCTACTTGCTGCTTACATTGGGGAACTACACAAAAGCCATGTCTCTCTGCATTAGAGCAAGAGACTCTTAGGACTTTGTGGCATGTCCCATGGAGCTTTGGACTATGACATCATGAACACTCAGGCAGAAATCCACCGGCTCAAATCAGAATATGTTGAGGCTCGCAGTATCCATACTAGGATTCTTGAAGGAATCACTATACAGGATCCCCACAACTATGGCATCACTCTACTCAATGTTGCTGAAATTGATGTGATAGTTGGTGCTCCAAAGGATGATGTGCAGAGGAATTGTGACAGAGCCAGAAAAATGTTAGACACTGTGGGCAATGTTGAAGGAGTGACAATGTGTGATGTTATTCTTTCAGATCTCCACCTGAGGGAGGGAAATTCATTGGCAGCCCAGACTATTTTTAGAAGATGCCTGAAAGTGACTCTGGAGTACTCCGAGTTCCAAACTTATTGTCTGGAACGGCTTGGTGATACCAGTCGCTGGGGTTATTTGCATGGGATGTCGAGCTGGACAACTGTTTTTCTTGTACATTCTCTTAAAAGAAAAGAGAAGCTTGGAATCTACAAGGCACTTCAATTCCTTGGAGATATCTTTCTCTCCCAGAACAATGAGCATACAGCCACCAGTTTGTTCACAATTGCTCTGGAAGGATTTACCCAGATGGATGTCCATCACAGCAGAGCTGAATGCATGCTCCGATTCGGTGACATTTCTATGGGACATGGTGACCTGCTCAAGGGAGTGGAGTTTTGGGAGAGAGCAAGACCCTTGTTTGAACGTTCCTCACAGGCCAAACAGGTTCACTGTATTGATGAAAGGGTTGCCAATATCAGTGAAGATGTGCTGGAACAATACCGAAACAACTTCGCTTGTCTCGCAGAACTCAATGCACCAGCTGAGACTGTGGAGGAACTGGAGGATAATCTATCTGACATTGAAGACCTGGATAAGATGGACATGGGTGAGGAGAAAGAGCTTGGTTTGATTGTGGCCTGAGGCTTCCAGGAATTGTATGTTCTTGTTGGGGATTTTCTATGTTGTTATTTATGGTTACTGATTTGCTACATGTGTCCCTGTGGTTTGGTTTGAAATGAATGAGCATATTTATTTAATAAGAGACTTGGGTGTAATTTCATCTTAGGAGGATGAGATTCAGTATTGTCAGGGAAAAACACAGAAGGTAGAGTTGCTAGATCTAAGTGTTTTTTCCACAATGCAAGAAGAAAGAAAGAAAAAGAGCAGAATATATCCTCCATGTCCACCATGTGTTTTGGGAGGTTCAAATCCTGCTTCTCTTTGCAAACTTCAGAAACTCATCCATCTAATTGAGGCAAGGTGATCACATGACTACAGGTGTTCCTTGGATTTATTACTTTCCTTTGAGGTGCAGTTGCAAAGAGTGTAATTCTGAGCAAGAAAGATGGAATTGAGTTGAACTTTGTTGGAAATTTGATCTGCTGGCTATTCACTGTCACCAGAATGAGATGAAACAGGGAAAAAAAACCCGGGCTATTCCCCAGGGAGGCTGAGGGGACTTCCTTCTGGCCAGAGAAAAAAACCAAGCTGAATACTTGAGAAGGAATTTAGGTTGGAATTTTTGTCGGAGATTGATCTGTGTCCCTCACTCCCAGTGCCACTGGCAATTCATCCTCGCTCACTGATCACCATGGTTTAAAAATCGTCACACCAATCCAATGTGAGACTGAGGATGGAATAATAAATGAAAAGCAGATTATACAGTAAAACCCACAAAATACCCCCACAATCGACAGGGGCTTCATTCCCGTTTTTTAGATATCATCCATTCGGAAGTACGTGTCCATGTAGATTCAGCATTGGATGCAACTGCTCTGTGGATTTTGAGATATGAACTTTAGATGGTCAGACCGAAACATGTGCAAGTACAAACTTGAAAGAGGGCAAACTCAGAAACAGAGACCAGATCCTGGAGCCATTGATTCTGGCGTAGCATCATTGTTTGTTTTGAAATGAGGTGATCAAAAAAATAAAAACAAAAAAGGAATTGCTTGTAGAGGATTCGAACCCCCTATTCTGCCAATGACCTCCACACAACATACAAGATGAGTGATGGGTACGGTTTGCTGGAAGGACGCGGATGGATTTCGAATCCATTGTGCGAATTTCCGCATTTGGACACAATTCAAGACCCGAAAGTGATGCCACAGGCATTCAACTCGGTGGCATCTAAGTACTTACCCACAGCTCCTGCCTGTGCGCCAACAAGTCGCCGCTGGCCGCTCTTTTTCTGTTGGAGTTTGAGCCGAGACCGATTTAGATATGTTACGAGTTACATGTCACATCATCAATTGTTGTTGTCTTTGTACCTTGTGCACCTCTGTGCCACTCAACTCCCAGGGTTGATCTCTAACAGGTTATGGGCCATCTGCACACCACTGCCTACTAGGAAATCCTTCTGGCTGTTTGTTTTGTGTTTGCTGCTATGATCAGCACCCGTTTTGTGTCCGCTGCCACGATCAGCACCCCGGATCGTTCTCGATCCACCCGTCGAGCTTCACCCTCCACAATGGTGAAACCATCCGACATCCACAGCCTCATACCATTGAACTACCAGACCTGGGAACCCACTGCCAAAGCTCTTTGTTTGGCTGAAAACATCTGGAGCACCATCGATCCTGCTGTTCCTGTCCTGAATGGCTTCGCTCAGCTCCATAAATGGGCCACCGACAACGAAAAGGCCTACAGCCTACTTTATCTCATCCTCAGCCCTGAGGTGCAGAGGAAAGTCGACAATGTGGGTGTTATGCAAAGCGGAAGACTGCTTTGGGCACAGCTTGCATATTTTTACACCACATCTAACTCCGCCAATCGTTCCATGCCCACATCTCAGCTCCACACCATCCTCCATGACATTCCCAAACTCGCCGATGATGCTTTGCAGTCGACCAGCCCCGCAGAAAATTGTCTCACAGCTATCACTGTCCCTTCGACCATCGTCCCAGATAAAACACTCTCTGGAAAAGGAACAGATCTTCAGAGGAATGACTCGGCCATCGGCGCCACCAGTGTAGCTCTTTCTAAAGGACCGACTCATGGGGGTATAGGTTCTGAAACTCCAAAGGCATACGCTGCTCTTGGAAATTCCAGTCTCTTTGACGACGTGTCGATGCACTTTGCCGCCAATAAAGAGTTTGATCGGAGAATCACAAAGGATCAGACAGATATCTGTTACCGCAGCGATCTATTTGTCGTTCCTCCGCCCATTCCTCCACCTTTGGCATTCAAGTTGACCCAAAGCGCTACCACAGTTCTGAGGAGAAAGAAGAAAAAGAGGAACTTGAAGGGGAGAAGGAAAAAGAGGAAGAAGAACAGTGGAAATTAGCTGCCATTTCAACTGTAAACTTTTTTCCGCTTATGGGGGTGTCTCGTCTCTGGGGGTGTGTTGGAGTTTGGGCCGAGACCGATTTAGATACGTTACGAGTTACATGTCACATCATCAATTGTTGTTGTCTTTGTACCTTGTGCACCTCCGTGCCACTCAACTCCCAGGGTTTATCTCTAACATTTTCCATCACCAACTCCAATGCCACCAACAGAGATCTCCGCTGCTGCAGTGCTTTAAATTCCTATCGGCCGCTCACTGTCCGCCTTCTGTAGCACAATTTGATGGTTATCAGCCTCGCTCACAAGCATGCTTGCTATGTTTCTCAACAAGTACCTGTAGCTAACCAAGGTAAAGGAATGTAACAATATGGCAGATTGAAGGGCATAATAACACCGTGAATAACATCAGGAATCAGGGAAAACAGGGTGAAATGGGGTCAAGATCCTGGGCCTTGCCTGTTGACCCACAAATGTGATTATGAACGAGCTCCCGAGTTCAATGCTGTCGCACCCCTGAGAGAAAAAAATAAGACCGTCGGCTGGCAGGTATGAGACCTCAGAGCATCCCGCAGACTCGGAAGCGCCATTTGCATGCTGTATGACCTTTCCACACCTAACATGCTGCACAGAATTGCCAATATCCTTAAATGTGTCCGAATAGGGTGGTAGGCTTGAACTGGTGGAAAGACAGAGAAAGAGAGGACACCAGATTTGTTGGCCCAAGCTAAAATTGGTTCTTGTTGAGGAGAGGCCGAGAATAGTAGTTTTGAGACTGAAAATCATGAAGTTTTGTCCGCAGATAGCACTTGTCAGGCCCAAAATGGGTGGTATCTGAGTCCGATTTGCCCAGCAACGGTGACCAAGCTATATCTGGGTGATTCTAGGCTAAGAACAGCGCACGTCCAACTTGAAACCGCGCTGGGGAGCAAAAAGAAATGGGAAAAGGGCCGAAAATGCGCTTTTGGCCATGGGACGGAGCAGGTGCCCGATATAAGATTTCTGAGGCCCAAATGTCGCCAAAAGATAAGATTTTTCAGGGCGAAATGTGGTATTTTTCATTGATTTTTGTCGAAGAATCCTTGGCAGGCGCTTCACGCAAGCTGAAAGGGCCTTTAGGGAGGAAGGGTCGGAGCAGTGGACAACAACCGGGAGCGGTGGACGAGACGGCGGCGCCGCGGCGACAACGAAGAGCAAGCTGAAATGAAAGACTGCAGGTCGATTTTGGTCTGTTTTGCCACTTTGATTGTATCCAAATGCAGAAATTCGCACAATGGATTCGAAATCCATCCGCGTCCTTCCGGCAAACCGTAGATGGGTTCCCAGGCTTCCTGCCTCTCAGTGGTGTGTATCAGAGGAATGAACACAACATACCGGGATTGAGCGGGGAAGGGACGGAAAAAATGACATCCAATCGAAATGTGCACACTACTGGTGGGATTCAAACCTATATTTCGTCAATACACTTCTTCTGTAAACCTTGCGTATACATATGAGGTGACTTGCCGTTAGTCTGCAGAGGCTTGTGGGTTGGTATTTAGGTATGGGTGAAATGGGGTGAGAACCCATGATGGGCTTTTGAGCAGTCTTGTTCGAGGTGCAGTAGATGGAATTCAATATTGTCAGAGATTTTCTTCATCTAAGAAAAAAAACAAAACTGAATCTGCCCCAAAAATTTCCCGCAGGAGGAGAAGGAGGAGGAGGAGGATTTATTACTGCGGAGGTCCCTATAAGGAACAAGCAGGTACTGTACCTACATACAACATGTCCATTGATTTTATGCTACAGTCGTCAACGGCCCAGTCGCTGAGGAAGCATAAGCACAAGTGTGCACCTAAACACCGCACGAAAAAGCTTGGAAGACGGGCGTGGCCTGTACCATCCAGGAGTCCTGAAGAGCGGGAGAAACTAGTAGCAGAGCATATCTCAAAGAGGCCGAGGGAGATGTAGGACACGTGTGCAGTGAGTGAGTTCGCAGTTTTGCAGGGTGAAGTGCGCAGATCTCATCCTCATGGGCCGCCAGATACTTACATCGACATGATCGGCTCCCAATACGAGCAGGATAGTGAAGAAGTTCGATGCAGCTTGCCCAGATTGTGGTCCCGAGTATCAAGCAGGTCCAATAGCCCCGTACTTGGCAAGGGCATTTGACCAATTTCCATAAGAGGACAGTAAGCATTGAGTGCGGACTGAGTCCCAGGAGCCGAAGTGGTGGACTATGTTTTGGGAGTAAATCCAGTCCGAGTCGGTCTCCAGAGGAGATTCATATCCAAATTTTATGAGGTATTAGTGAACGCGAGGTGTGTACAGCTGCTGGCCTTCGCAAACCGGCAGATAACCAAGTTGATGGTTCAGGACATATCTATGCGCTGCTGGTATTCCTCGTTATGGACGCTATGCTGGCATTGGGCCTTGCGAAGACATTTAACAAGTGGATTCCGGGTTATGTCGAACCAAATCCCACAAATACGTAGTTGGTATTGGATGAAAATAGTCCGCAGTCGGAGAGAGTGGAGGTTTGCAGAAGCGGCATTTTGACATTTTGACATTTGGAGCCGTTTGCCGTAGTTCCGGGCCGACCTACCGGCGCCCCTCTCTTCGGTACCTCGAGTACCCGGTTCAGGAGATAGTCCCTGCATTTTAAGGGGAACCCGAGACATGGCTGCCCACTGTCCGAGATATCCCGAACAACTATCGGGATCTCCAAACTCGTTGTATTGAGGTGGAAGAGGACTCAGATGCGCATTGGAATTGTGGCTCTCCCGTCGTGCAACTGTGGTCTGGCGGCCTGTAGCCGTTTTTCGCCTATCAGCATGTTATTGGGGCGACATTTCATGGAAGTCGACATGGGGCGTCGTGGCCGGTAGGATTGTATTGGCAGCTATGCTGCTCTAGCCAGACCCCACTGAGCTCACCTCGACATTGAGCTGTGCTCGCCGTTCGTCGGTCATCTCTTTCATTGGTGGTCATCGAGAGACCGAGCAAGATCTGAGACATGACATGTATTCTGGCGGCCAAACGAGGGGAATCGAACCCCTTCCTACTTGCTACAAAGTATTTGCATTTGGCTTGCAGAATAATGATAAAGGTTGAACGAGGCAATTGCCGTGATCCACAGATGCTTGTTATGATTTCAGCATTTGCGAATTATGTCTGACCGCAAAACACATTCTGCACAGGAAAATTCGGAGAAGTGCAGGTAGAGGGATTCAAACCCCTGTCAAGGTGACCTGGTTCTTTTTTTAGTCCATGGGCTTCATGGATCTTGGTAGCACATTTATTTTAAAAAAGAATACCCAAAAAAATTCACAATCTTCAATTTCTCAGAATTCGAACCCACATTTCCTCATTACAGTTTTTGTGCACTACATACACAATACATATGAGGTGACTTGCCGGGAGTCCACAGAGGCTTGGTCTTACTTGGTAGGATCCCAGCGTGCTGTTTGGATGAATTAGATGGAAGCCACTGAGTCACAGTGCCAAGTGAATGATTTCATGGAGCGAAAATTGCCGACTTGAGCCTGAACCCGTAACAGGTGTCTTTTAATCAACTTTTAATTCGAAGATTGTAGCGTTGAATTCTTGGCGACCCGTGCAGTGTATTGATGTATTTTTTCCAAAACTAAAAACAAGAAAAGGCTTTTTTGCCTGGTCTAACTCTACGGGTATTCGAACCTCCATCAGAGTCCATCATTTCAGCGGCAATAATCTCGCATGCACGACTTTGCACTGGTCCACGGAGGCTTAAGCTTCCATTAACCAGAGCAGCAAAGATCAAGAGATTGAATGAAATTTAATTGAACAATGCACGAGCTGAGTGGTCCTTGAGTGTATGGGTTGGTCAGGCCGGACATCGCCATCATCATGATCTCGTCATCAACCACCAAACTTGATTCGACTCCCAGCTCAGCTGCGTGAACAACACCAGAATCCGTCTTCTGAGTCTCTCAGAATCTCCTCCCCTTGCAACCAACAAGTGTCCAAGTCAGCAGCCGATCGGGATGATTCGTGAATCGTGAACGCAAGCATTTGAATTTGCTCCAGCTCGCTCCGCTCGATGTGCATAATCGCAAGGCACGTCCATACCCGCACAACCAATCCCGCCCCGCATGCATGTGCCTCGAAGTGCATAAGGTGACACTACAACTGCGCGCACCCATGCTAAACTCATCACACTAGCGTGCCCTAACACATTCATACTGCCCTACGCCATCCCAGCTACACGCCGCGTCCGTGCGTTCGCTCCCACCCACCAACCTCATACCCCACTGAAACAGGTGGCCCAGGCACTAGTCTCGTGCTACTCGCAGGCTATGTGGCGAGTTGCATGCAAGACGCTACATGAAAAGTGGGACTAGTCGTCTCTCATCCCGCCGCCCCGGCGTGCATTGTCCCGGGCTCGCACTCACTGCCCTTGCCCTTGTGCACGTCCCGCGTCATGATTCATCTGCCACAGAGCCCACTCCAGCTGCGGCTTGTCTGTACGTTCCCCAGATATTGTACAGTCTTACAGGGTTTTGACTCAACGCCATAGATTCACCACTGCCACTTGCGAAGCAGGCATATCAAAGCTCAAGCGCTCAGGAATCGGGACGAAGACCTGCGTGCGCCTTACACTCGGCCCTGGCCTCCCATGCACCGCAGATCAACGACGACATCTCCTACCGCGGCTCATTTTCAGCGCGATCGGCGGCGTACTCTTAACACTTGCACACACTCCCCGCCAGCGAGCCTCTGCCATCCCTCTTCGTAAATCAGGCGCTAGCATCGGTTTCGGGAGACCAGAGGCGGACAGATCGCGGTTGCGCCCACCGGCGCCAGTGCAGAAGATGTAGGAATGAGTCTCCTGCGCCCGGATATCGATGGCAAGCGGGTGATGAGCCACCAGACGAGCGGCATCCTGCATTCCCAAGCGGTCGGATGTTCCTGGCTCCGCGATCCCTGGCACGCTTCTTCCTTCTCCTCATGCGCCCCACCACGAAACCCATATCGAGCGATGGTTAGAAGTATTTGCGTAGAAATCTACCTTCCCCGGCCGACATCCAGTTGTCGCGAGCCACAAACAGATCCACATGTACTGCAGTGTACACCATCCCTCACCATCGATGGATTACCCGCTGATCTTCCCTGCAGGACTATTTTCTGACCCTACTACACCAGTCGGGAGCCTATGTTTTAGCATGACCGTGATCTATCCAGGCGCTGCGGGCAGGAACTGGAACTGGAACTGGAACTGGAGTTCTATAAACGCCGTACCTGGCCATAAGGGCTACGCGGCAGTACTACTAGGTAGCCTAGTACATGGGGTAATCGGAGTATACTACGGGATTTTGGGGTGAGGATACATTTTGTAAGTGTGTAATGAGGAAGTAAATAAAAGTCGGGAACGAGATGGGAAACTTTGGGTAGCGGGCGTGGGTATGATTTGGGTTGGGGGAGTGTAACGACTTGAGTGTGCGGCGATGCAAGTGGGTTTGGGTGTGAGGTGAGAGTGAGAGAGGAGAAAGATTATAGGTAGCGTAAGTAAAGTAAAGTAGGAGAGGAAACAGAGGATGTAAAACAGATAGGGGAATTTTTCAGCGGAAGCGGTTCGTATGGCCTATGAACGTGGTTACGGGTTTGAGAAGTTTCGGGTGATTGAGGAGGGTGCGGACGTCGACGGCTCCCAGGATCCCGGCGCCGTACGATGCGGCCTGAAGCGGTGGTCGTAGGTGCTCCCAAGCAGGGCAATGGAGAAGGAAGTGTGCCCGGGTCTCCGAAGCAGCACCACACGCATCACAAGCGGGGGAAGGGGCGAGGCGACATTTGAATCGGTGGGCGTTAAGTTGGAAGAAGTCTGTGCGTAACTGTGCCATGGTGGAGATATCAGTGCGGGAGGCGGATGATAGGTACGGTGATCGGAGGATGAGGGATGGGGGTGAGTTGTCGATCTCACGTAGTCCTTTACTAGCAGGGCGCATCCGTGATTCAATGCACGGAGTTTACCTGTAGGGGAAGGGACATACACATCGGAGAACGACAACCACGAGACGAGCTGCGCACTCAATTGCACCACGATCTCGACCTCGATCTTCAGCGGCCTGTGTGCGTAGATCTGCAGACATCAATTGTCACATAATTTTAATATTTGGGGAATACTCGCCGTCGCCATGAAAAATGACGAGGGCAACTCATGTCCCACATGCAAGCCAGCTGGCTTGTGAGGCTTAACTGATAGACCATGCTTCCGATCATCCACCTGAATTGAAAATATTGGAAGAAGTGTCCACCACGCAAAGATATTTACAAAAACAGTGATCAACTCACCCGACTTTTGAACCACACAAGTGTTTCAGTACCTCAAACTGAAATTTGAACAGATTCCTTCACAAAAAGG
This sequence comes from Mycena leptocephala, assembly GCA_029378395.1. Classification (NCBI taxonomy): domain Eukaryota; kingdom Fungi; phylum Basidiomycota; class Agaricomycetes; order Agaricales; family Mycenaceae; genus Mycena; species Mycena leptocephala. The sequence goes on along the minus strand of JARJLF010000530.1, from coordinate 94,898 downwards.
CTTTGGATACTCGGGCAGAGGTGAAACCAGCTCTGTAGACATCTAGTCTAGGTTGCGGTTCTCGTTATTTGACATCGGTTGAACCAGGGTCTTGACCATAACCAACCGAATGCGCGTAAATATTCAATTCTTTGATGTTAACTGCCCCAATGGACACATTTGGATGATCTGGGGCATTCTCAGGCCCAGAATGTGCCAGGAACTCGTTTTTTTTCTTCGGCAACAAAGTGGCTTGCGCAAGCCACTCTGTCTGATGCCATCAAAATGGGCGTGAGCACGGCTTGTGACGAAAAGTCAAGGAATTTATGCCATAATAAGGTCAATACCATCTCAGATGTATCTAGTTTACCTGCTCCTAGCATGTTGCAACGAAATCTTGGTGAATTGGTACCGGGTTGATAAAAGTTGAACATGTCAAATGCCATCACAAGCCATTCTGGTGACAAAGTGGCTTGGGCCCAGTGTGGGTGAAATTTTTCGATTCAAACTTTGGAAATCATTCTATTATTTACTTACATTGTTATAAGGAGTCACTGAACTTCAAATAATAGTTGATTCCATTTTATTTCGGCCCTTAGTCGCAGTGAGCAAAATGGCTTGCGCAAGCCAGTTTGTCGGATGTCATCAGACGGGCAGTGGCGTGGATTGCGACCAAAATTAGTTTAATTATGGGAAGGCGTGGGTATAGAAACCTGAGACTTCACTTTTTGGCTTGCAAAAGTGGCTTGGGCGTGGATTTGGCTGTAAGCGCATGGGCACGCCCGGCATTTCGGCTTGCAAGCCAAAATGTTGGCTTGGCAAGCCATTCCGCCGGCTTGGCACCAGCCAAAAAAATAAAAGTGGCTTGCGTCGATTCCGCACGCCACAATCCTACTACGCTCAATCCGTATGGCCGATAGACATCCCCTGAGTGTGCCCTTGCTGGGCATGTGACCTGTTCTCGTAGTTTTAGCTACTGATGGCGTAATACCAGGTTGACGCTGCAACAATGTCGAGCTACGGTATTAAATTCCACAGAAATTGTGGCTTGTCAACCACAGTGCATTGTCCTAGTACTCATCCATCCATACTGGAAAGGAATTATGCTGAAACCGAAAATCGACTGGCCTTCCAGCACAACATTGTGTCATGAAAGCACTAGACCTTGATCAAGTATCGGCGCACTGTGAAATAATATCGTTCCTATCGCTAATTTGAGCTCATATAACATTGTCGGGCAACTCATGAAATACTTCTGAGTGTCAAAAGGTGCGTTGATTCACCGACATAAGAAAAGGTAATCAGTACGCAGCAAGACTGGATGTGGGGAGGTGCAAAGTCCTCACCCGCCGGACGTGACATGCTCCTAGCCGCAATCGGTGGAGGCGGAAAAAATATGTTCGACTTGAAAGCGAGGAATGAGGCCATCCAAATGATGACACTAAAGTCATACCTGGAGATGGACCCCAACAAGAGGTCAAAATGGGCCTTTTTTGGTGATAAACTGCTTGCCAAACGAGATAAGAAAGGCTCCCGAGTCCAAGCCGGCTCGCATGTCAACATGTTCATGCAAAAATACGCACCAAAACTGAACAAATTGCCTGCATTCTTAAAAGGAATGCTGACCTGCGCTAAGAAATATGGTGTTGAGTTTGATACTCTGCATCCATCCAGAGAGGTTCGGAGCCTGCTTCCCCTCTGGCACCACCATGGGGAAGACCCCGATAAGCGGCAGACAAATAATACTCCACAGTGCAAGTGCCTCCGCAAAAACCACGGTGTTAAATTGGCCGGTCAAGGAATAGACATCCTTACCAGACTCAACTCTCCTAGCCACTCTGCAGATCCGAAATGTATCTGCAATGCCTGTATCAATGATCGCCTCGAACGGAGATGTAAAAACCCACACCGATGTGCTGTCGCGGTCCGAGATCGATTAACACAGATCCGGCCGAAATGGGATCCGCAGCTGCCCGAAACGGCAGCCGTGCCCGAAATCGAGCGTGCAGAGGGAGAGGAAAAATTCGAACCCCCTCCAGAAATAAAGTCCCTCTGCGAGGGCTTCAGAATCTTCACAAAGGTTCAACAGGAAGGACCTACCGCTGCAGCACTACCTCCTGAGGTCCCAAGAGTGCCAGGAGAAGATGTGGTTACGGCTGTGGTGAGCGGGTATGTAAGCCGCCGCGGACTAGCAGATGCACAGGGGGTGCGGGGGTTTGGTACTCTGCAGATGACCCCCGGAACGCGAGCCTGAGGATTCCACCGTCCATGTCCCAAACTCAACTAAGTGCCGAAGTCGTTGCGACCCTCCACTGTGTCCAAACAACATCACTTGATGTACCGCTTCGCATTTCTGTAAGGGGGGATGCTGTAACAGCCATCATAAACAAGAATCTCGGGAAGTGGGAGGACCGAGGCTGGATTGGCATACCAGATAAAGCCCCCATTCAAGCCCTCGCCGCATGCCTGAAGAGGCGCCGGGCCGCTACAATATTTGTGAAACTAAAAAACACTGAGGGATCGCCATCGTACAACGAGGCTTCCCGACTGGCCAGAGATGGGTCAGCAAAGCCAGAGCCTACGAGCATTAATGTCACCATTGCACCCCAGCTTCAGCTTCGGGGTGCTAAGCTGTCCACACTCACCCAAGCACTGGCCTATAAGGGTATTAAAGAGCTCCGGGCCACCCCAGCCAGGAAGACAACAGAGACAAACATTAAACTTGTCCAAGAGGCGATCGCGCTGCGATATGGCAAGACCCCGACCATAGAAAGCATATGGTGGTCTATCCGACACAAGGGTGTGTCGCGACAGATTAAAACCTTCCTCTGGAAAGCACTGCACGGCGCGCACCGTATAGGCAAATTCTGGACAAATATCCCCGGCTACGAAGAGCGAGCCATGTGCCATTTCTGCGAAGAAACTGAATCGCTTGAGCATATCCTCCTGCAATGCCGATGCCCCGGGCAGACAGAGGTCTGGAGACTTGTTAATGAACTGTGGAGGATGAAACACGGCCCGCTCCCAGCCTTGTCTATGGGGGAAGTCCTGGGATGCTGCCTGGCATCCTTCGAGGCGGAAAGTAAGACCAAACCATCCGGGGTAAACCGCTTATACCGGATCCTGATCTCCGAGTCTGTGTACCTGATATGGAAGATTAGATGTGAACGCGTCATAGGAAGAGACGGCGAAGCTCACTCGGAAACCGAGATCCACAACCGCTGGGTCCACACGCTAAATGACCGACTTGAAAGAGATAGGTTTATGGTGTGCGACTATGCACACCAGTCTAAAAAACTGGTACCGCCCTCTCTGGTGGTCCGAACTTGGAACCGCACACTCCTCTCTGAGGACAAACTGCCAAAAGATTGGCTAACTGCAACACCCAAGGTTTTAGTGGGTATAGTGCCTAGAAGATCGCGAAGATCCTCGTCCCCAGACCCTGGCGGATGAGATTTTGCACATAACTTATGAGTCCCACACTACGGCCACGGCCGCGTGCGTAAATGCATTTCCTTGGGGTAGACCCCTTACTTAGTTTGTTTTCCCTGGAGGGACTGCGCCCTCCAAGCTTACGCGCCCAGCGGGTTAACTCATTGTTAACTGCGTTGGACGATATCGTACCACCAAAAAAAAAAAAAAAAAAAAGGAAATTGGTGAGTTGAACTCGGCTGATCTATATAGCTGGTACACTCAGACATGTTGCATTGAACGTGAAATGAATCAAGATGGGAATCAAACATTCGCAATGCAAAATCTACCGCTATGCACCTTCAAGAGTTGGTCTATATAGCATGATTCATCGCAGTTATCCTTTGTAATTCATTCAACTTACCCCTCGTCCGTACTCGAGTTTGTGTATACGGGCGGTTTACTTACAGCATGGCTTATTTGTTGGCAAAAACGTAGTGCAGCCTGCTACTTGATATCCTTTATTTCCAGTCATGTCCCACAGACAACAGCGCTGTCACCTAATATGAAACCCCGGGTTAATTGGCGAAGGCGAATCTTTAAGACTTGTAAATTCCTGTGAGTCCTACCCAGGACTTACTTACTTGCAATATGTGGTATGTATAAATTAGCCACGGCCTGTTTAGATGTGCCCGGCGTGGGCGTCAAGCCCAGCTTGAGTAGAATGGCTTGTGTCACGTGCGACAAGCCATTCCGCCTGGCCAAATGGCTTGTGCAGGCTTGCGACCGAATAAATATTTGAAAAATCACCACAAATATGGTGTTAGGACTTACCTGAATGACATCAATTAGATACGCTGAGGGGTGGACATTGCACCACCTTGCTAATCTGGAAGGCGTCGTTGCTGAATACCTAGAAATCTACCGGGCTTGGGACGCGTGTGACCTGGGCTTGGCTTGCGCAGATTGGCTTGGGCGTGACAAAGTGGCTTGAGCCTGTGTGGAGTGGCTTGGGCTTGAAAAAACTGGCTTGTGGGCTTGGACAATGTGGCTTGTCGAGGGATTGAACAATAGCCGGAGTATGCCGGGGCTGCCGTTCACCTGACAGTGCAGTGATTACCGGTGGAGTCTCGGGCTTGGCTTGCGCAAATTGGCTCGGACGTGACAAAGTGGCTTGAGCCTGTGCGGAGTGGCTTGGGCTTGACAAAACTGGCTTGTGGATTTGGACAATGTGGCTTATGGGCTTGGACAATGTGGCTTGTCAAGGTATTGAGCAGCCAAATAAGCGAACGGCGTAAGTACAATGCAGGGAGGGTCATACGGCTTTCTTAATGGGTATTTGGCCGATCGCATCCAAATATCATCATTCTCATCATTCTCGATCATAAAATTATATGGTTCGGCTATGCTCTTTTTTTTCCTCTCCGTTCTGTCATGTTTGAGCGCGTAAAACGAATTTTCGGGCTGGGCAAAGCCTCTCAGCCTACGGTTCAAGCACCATTCCAATATCAACAAAATAATCTCTATGGACAGCCACCAGGACTTTCATATTGTGCGTCTCCGATCCGTTTAATGATGTCATTTTCTTACCGGCTGGCACTACAAGATCCCGCGCCCTATGGACAAGGTGTGACCTGTTTACTGTAAAAACGTTGTCGTTCTCACACTGAAGACAGCACCTTGGATGTATCCTATGTACCCCGGGATGCCGAACACTGTACCCAATCAAGGCGGTGCGAAGGATGCTCTCTATCGTCCACAGCCGTTTTACTCACAGTTTTCAGTCCATCCTCCTTATCCTGGCCATTTAGGCAACTGGCTTCCACCTGTACCTCCTCCTGGGCTTCCTTCTGGCCAATTTACAGCTGTGTATCACCCACCCCCATATCCGCCGCCCCAGATGTATCCCGCGCCTCCTATGGCTAACCCACAGGCATCGGGCCAGACTCAGAACTTTAGCTATGGACTCCCAGCAGCTATACTTGCGCCGGCGCCGTCGCAGGCAGTGAAGGAAGAGTCCCCTTCATATCAATGGCCTGACGGTAACGTTAAACTGGAGTGTACTACTGGTCAAGAACCGGAAGGCTGGGATGATCAAGGGTGGATGTGGCGCTCTTCTGGTCTTCGTATACTCGGTCTCCCTGAAGATGCTTTTAAGGTTGACAAGAGGGTCTGTCTCGGCGTCTTTCACTGTGCTTGCTCTTCCGACGCCGGTGATCCTATTCGATTCTTCCGCCCAAAGAAAGAAAAGGTTGCCCGAGACAAGCAGCGGTCCGAGACATGCCATATCTGCCATTCCACGCTGACCTACGTTTCCTGCACGGCATCGTTGACCTACTACATGTACAAGGATCACGAAGACATCCAGCACTCAGTACGCCAGCACTCGGGGCGGCATGAACATGGCCGTCCTCCCATCAAGGTCTTGCCAGCTGCCGATCGCGCAGCATTTGATCGCCAGGTCCGTGAAAACCCATCGTTAACAGCTCAACAACTGCGAGCAGGTGGGGGTCCAACTCAGATCGCCTTGGGAGATATCAATCCGGTCCTCCTCAGTGCGCGCAAAGCCCGCACCGAGGTTGAAAACAGCAAGGTGCGACAAGGAATTGCTGCACCAGCAACAACACGGAACAGCGGCTTTCAACTTCTTGACTCGCTCTCGACGCTGCAGGACTCCTTTGAGACACCGTGGATCGTCAAATCCGATCTCATGGATGGGCGATTCATTGTTATGCAGACACCCTTTATGCGCGATGTTCTTCTCCAGGACCAGATTCGCTCATGGCATGGGGAAAACCTCGAGGCGGAAAGTGGGCGTCATGGGCTCGTAACCGATGGCTGTCATGATTTCTTTAAACAAGGCATTCTCTTGACCTCGCTTGTCTTTTCGCAAGTTATCATGCGCTGGGCGCCGGTGCTATTCACTTGGATTGGGAAATTCGATGAGAGACACCACAAATCCCATTTCGATCAGCTCGTTTATGTGATCGCGGAATTATGCACGAAGGGGCTTGGGTATGCATTCGATGAACGGCTCTACAGCGCGGTATATCCTACTTTTCATTTTCTTGAGATAATTACTAACCCTTCTCGTTATAGGTGCTTGATTTTTCGACGGCTCAACGGAACGGATTCATCTCGGCATTCGTCGAATTTATGTGTGCCCGCATTCCTGGCTGGAATACTCTCAGCGAGGACAGTCGCACCGCAGAGGCATCTGCCTTACGGATTCGTGCAGAGGCTCTGATAAAAGGGTGCATAGTCCACTGGAAGCGGTCTCTGCACAAAATCAAGCAAGTTCTCGGCGCGAAACACCTATTTCGTTTCGAGGGTCTGATTGGTGTCCTTGAATCAGAACGCACCACAGCAGCAGAATTTCTCCAGGCCGTAGAGCAGATCCGCACCGAATTCCCAGAGGTACGACCATGGTTAGCATGGTGGATTCTACCGGGGAATGGCAGTATGATCTTCCCAGCAATGCAGAAGATGCCAGCGGACTTGCGCGCAAAACTTCCCAACTCCACGAACGCCAGCGAATCGAATCACTGGCTGCTCTATCGAGCCGTCGGCTACGGGTTTGATTTATGGGAGGGAATTCGCCGCTTGTATCGATTCCAACGCGAAACGGAGATGTTGTATGCTGCAATAATAGGTATGGGTGTTTCTGCTCGTCTTATTCTCGGTGCCTTATCCCTCTCAATTTAACAGCCGGTCATGTCAATGCGAGATTCCAAGGTACCAAGCTTCAGCCAAAATCGCGCCTCAATTGGCATGAGAATGATGGACGTGCCCCAGACACCCGTGAACGTCTCGCTGCCCTCCAAAAAATTGAGGACGAGTTCACTGCACGCAATTCGACACTCACTGATGCCGAGCGATGGACCGCTTGTAATTCGGGTCCAGCTCTCCTTATTGTTCCGCCGCCGCCACCATCAAATTCCACCCCGCCCTCGTTGTTATTCCGCCAATCCTATGTCTGGGATGCGAATTCATGCTTCATTGATGCGCCGTTGGAGGCTTATTTTCGTGCTTTCATTGTCATGGGAGATGCAGTACGCGGGGAGCTTTTACGGCGAATTCGGACTGAGGCCCCAGACACTGGTCTTCGGGATGTCTTCGAACCTCTGTGGCTTCGGGGGCTGCTCAGCGGCGCAATTATATCTCGGAGCTCAACCGTCACGAAGCCTTCGAGTACAAAACTGATGCATGCGCTTCAAGCTGGTCAGCTGAATGTGAAGCGCCTCATTTCGAGCAAGTGGGATGGCGGAGAATTTGCTTTCGGGATGCCCGGGTGTTCGCGGACCTGGCTAAACCAGATGATTTCCGTAAGTGTTTTTTTTTGCGTACAACTTGTGAATTGATTAGATATTAATTCACGGTTCAGACAGAGACTACGAGAGACATCCAAAAATATTTCGGCATCTCGCATACCGTGAACTATACCTGCAACTCAAAACATTCAACCAAAATTCCCTCCGATATCTCGGTGGAAAATGGAATACATCAAGGCGATATCTTCTTGGCGCACAGTTACACCGACGAAGGATTTTACCGACCATCACTCATTGACTACCTGATCCACGCTATTCCTCGGCAGCGTCATGGTGCATCGCGCACCGATTCCTGGCCACCTCTTCATGTTGGGGCACCCATTCCTTGCTCTCACCGTTCCTGTAATGCTTCAGAAGCGGCGGTGACCTCCATAACCACTGAGTGGCCGCTCATCCTGCGTATAGATCCGATCCTGCACGCCCGCACTATGGCCTTTGACCCCGAGACACCGGATGTAGCTTGCCCATTGATATTGAACCTGGGGTCAGACGTCCAATATACACTAATCGCACGGGTGATTTACCTAGGGCCGCAAGCGGAAGGTACAATCGGCCATTATGTGACGAAGACCAGACTCAAGGACAGCACATATATGTACAATGATCGTCGACGCGGCGGATTGCTTACAGAACTTGGGCCCTTGCATCTCCTGAAGGACCACGAGCCCAACACATCTTTCGTGGTATACCTGCGAACGTCCAAATCATCTGTATGTATCCGCGCCGTCCAACAATAATCATTTTGACTTGTCTGAGGCAGAAAACATCCAGAACAATCGACGAAATCCAAACGGATTACGCCAAGATACCGATCCGTCCGATCGAGCCTGTTATTCCTGTATCAGACGACGATACCGAGGACGAACTTGGTCAAATCATTGATCAAATGCTGATTGACACTATAACTTCACCTCCCAAAAATGCATGGACTTCGTCTCCTCCGGCGAACTCGGAACACTTCTACACACCCGAACAGAGTCCCCTGCCTCAGCCTCATAATGCCTTGAATGCTGCGGCAGATACCAGTCACGCTGAAACCACTTCTAATACGCCATGCCCTGTGTTCTGTCATTGCGGGGTCCAAGACCCCGAGGGCGACGACGACCCCGACGAGGTCCAGTGTGAAAAGTGCAAATACTGGTCGCACTTCAGGTGCTATCCCGGGGTGGACTGGAATGATACGCAGAACCGCTTTATTTGCAGACGGTGTCGAGTGGAGCTGGATGCTGAGTTGTAATTTTTCCTGACTTTGTTTCGTTGAATCACGCTGACGCTTATGTTTACCAGTTTCAAGCCGAACCAAGTTGTAATGCTGCCGGTCCCAGCACCGGACTGGAGGGCGTCCAACGTTCTTTGGTACCCCGCAAGATTTATTCAACGTTACCAGAGACGGGCAAACCGATTCAACGAATATGAATTTCAGTGGCTGGAGTGCAATGACGGGACATTGTATAGCTCGGATGATTCAAATTTGCCCGTCCTTATGCTTCGGACTCACTACCGGAGTCGTAAATTCCTCAAGGAAATTGCTGAAGTACGACTGACCGAGAAACAGGTAAAAGCATTTGTTTAACGTTATGCATTTACAGCCGTTGTCAGCACCGAAGGCGCGAATCAAAAAATTGCCGTTTTGGGCATTTTCTGATCCCCGCCACCGATTTGCCTATATCTCGGTGACTTCTGCACAGATTGACTTGAAATGTAGCTAGATAATTCGGGATAATTCAGCCGCTATTAGTGATAGAGAGATATCTGAAAAAATCTTTTGTTGTTTACCATCTGTCATATCAGGCTTCTCCAGCAATGGATCCTGAATGCAGAGCCCAAATCTGGCCCGAATAAGCTGAATTTTTGGGGGGAGGCATTTATATGTGTACTGGGTGAGATGATGGAGCCAATTTATGAATACATTACATACCTAGAGCCATTCTTTGTTTGCTACCCAAAACACACCCCCGAATGAGACAGGAAGGGCAGGAAATAAATTCCTCATAATTTTAGCTCTATCACTTCATTCAATACATAGATTAGTACCCCCTCCCAAAAATCTAGGTCATTTGGACAGGATTCCAGCTATGTAGCCAAGGTCTATTGCCTGCAAAACCCAGTGTGACATATAGTGCACGATAAAATATTTTCCTTTATGTCTCTCTATCACTAATAGCGGCTGAATTAGCCCGAATTATCTATCGAAGTTTCAAGTCAATCCGTGCAAAACTCATTAAGATATAGGCAAATCGGTCGCGGACATCAGAAAATGCCCAAAACAGCAATTTTCTGATTTGCGCCTTCGGTACTGACATCGGCTGTAAACTGAATTCCTCTGGCACCTAGATCGGCAACATTCGTCTTCCATTCTACATGAAATCCGACTACCCCGACCACAAGAATCCCACGCTCACGGCAATATTTGATGCGGCGTTTCCTCAAGTTGCCCTCATCCTGGCAGTCTGGGACGAAAAGCACCCAGCAATCGAGAGCTTCAACCAATATTTCTCGGGTGCGAAATCCATTGACCGACATCAAAAAGCAGGAGATTGGATGAGAGCATTCGGTTTGGCTCCAACACCCGAACTCGAAGCTGTTCTCTCTGCACCATTGCTCCGTTTAATGCAACATACAAATCTCGCTGCTCTCACGGACGCGGAACGCACCGAGCGCGTGATGGGGGTTGGCTCCGCACTTTTCCAACTTCTGGCGGCCCAGAACGAGCTTGGTGAGGCATTGAATCTCAATGGTGACCTCATTCACGACCTTGAGGACGAATCCGTAGTCTCAATCCGAAGCGATGGGAATGAAGCCCTCAACGCCATGTTTGCGTCTGTCTCATTCGGCAGTAGCAAGATGCCGATCGATCAGCAAATGCTAAAATTCAACCGTACACACACAGTCTTTGACGAAGACTTTCGCCCAACTATGTTCCGTCGCGAGCACCCCTCCCAGGTTCCACCCTCCGACCCCATCCCCGTCACCATCCCCGGTGGGACGAAACGGATCGGTGATCAGCTGACCGAGGACGAAAAGCCATCCAAACGGGCGAAGACTGAAGTTATCGTGCGGAAGAAGGCAGGGGGGCCTAAAGGACCTGTGATTATCCCTTTGGAGGCCAGGTCCCAAAAATCTAGAATCCCGCAATTTTTGGCCGACACATTTCGACGAAATTTTGGTGATTTTTGGCCGACACGGACCTAGCCGAGGCTGCCAAAACGGGTAATTTTAGGTCCCATGACCCCAAAATGGCAATTTTTTCTCCCCAGACCTATTTTTGCAGCATTGGCAACCAATCTGAGTAACTGGGGTGTTTTTTGCACCAAAAGAGTCCAATTAAACGTGTCTTTGCCCTCAAAATTCCGACTCGACCGACCTGAATCTCTGGCTTTTTGGCCGAACCGGACCTAGGATTTTGGGTGCCGGAAGCCAATTTTTGGCCGACCAGAACCTGGCTTTCCGACCCAAAATGTCAAATTTTTGGCCGGCGCCGGCCCTGACCTCCAAAGGGATAATCACAGGTCCTGGGCCTAAGGGGGCGAAAGGTGTAACTGTGTCAGGAACACCTCGTCGGCTTCGTTCGGGGAAGAAGGTTTAGCCCACACTTTATGTAGCACAAAAAAAAGTTGGATAGGTGCACGCCTTGATGGTTGACTTCGACCAGTAAATTATAGTAGATCGAGGAACCCGGCGAGTGGCCAGAGATCATGTCTTTCATAGAATATCATTTGAGCGAGCAACAACTGCTGAATGGTGGGCAATAACGGTTCGAAGTTCAAATGTAAAGTTATCAGCCTTGCGTAGTTATCCCGACGTCCCAAATACAGTGGTAATTATAAGTATATCCTTTGTTTCGCATGCAATTATTGAGTGCAACTAGGTAGCTGCCTGCTATGAAGACAGGGATGATCACTTCGTTGCAACCGCCAGGCGACAGTCTCGGCGACGGTGAAACATCCGATGATCGTATTTTTACTGTCTTTCTTTGATGAGAGCTGATTTCGGATAGTTGGAATGCGCGGGAGGCAAACCGGGAATGACAGCGGTGCTCCAGAGAGATGTAATGAACGAAATAATTACAGTGGAGATGCTTGGCGTAGCCGAGCACAAGCCAAGCCCAAGCCCAAGCCACGCCCGCCCAAGCCCGCCAAGCCAAATTCAAACTCCGCTAAGTGGCACAAGCCAATCGGAGAAGTCTGACCTCAGGGGGATGGTCTGGTAACGAGACTTGCCATAATACGGACAGTTGTCACATTGCGAGAACGGCCCTGGGTAATTTATCAGCACAAGCAACTAATAGTGGAGGTAAATGGGGCGAACCCGTAAAAGCGGCACAGCTGTCAATGCACATGTCATGCTCGAGCGCAATGACCCCGGTAAGGTCAGATACAAGATGTTTGACTTTGTAGTATGTCAATACTTTGTACTCGGGATTTCGGCGGAGGATCGCGGCGCGAACACCAGTGTATGATGCTTCTGAAGCATTCCCGATGGCCAGAAATATATCAATAGAGAGGCGGTCATCAGGATCTTCGACAGTGAGGATGTTGGTCTCTGGGTTGCGGATTTGGTGCAGGAGGTCGGGATCCAATCCTGCATTGTCCAGAGTCGCATTTTTCAATGCAGCTATGAACTTAAGCGCAATTTTGATGCCTTCAATTTTAATGTGGCCGAAACTAGCAGGCTCGGGAGGCGTGGGTTCTTGAATTGGCGGCATTGGTGGCCGACGGTCCGTCCGAGACTGGTCTTCCAGAGAGCCGGGATCTGGGTCAACCTCGGGGACGTGAGGTGCTGCTCCTTGGGGCATCTGAGGCTCATCCGGCGGAAACATAGACCATGAGGGTGATTCCGGCGGAGGCTTTTACGCAGTTCAAGAGCAGGAATTAGGTCAGAGAATAGCGCAACATCCTGATAAACTTACCGGTGAATCTTGTCTTTGATCGTCGGAATCAATCCGCCGCCTTTGGCCATTTTCTCGAGGGATCGGTGGGATCTTGCGCTTCGTGCCCAGAGCATTTTCTAGTGAGCCCGATTGCGGTCCAGTGAGAGCTACCGAGGCCAGAAAATTGGCGAACCCAGAAGTATCTGTGCCAATGTCCGTATCTTGTCGTAGAGAAAGCCACGCGTCTGCCGTCGCCATCTGGGCCGCCGCATTTCTTTGTGCATCTACAGACAACTTTACCGTCATCTGGTTCGACGGTTGGCAGGCCGGACATTGCCCCGAGTGCAGCTACCAAGGTGGAGCTGCTGTAGTATCAGATTTTGCTGGGACTTTCTGATTGAGAGTAGCCAGCGTCTTTCTTTAGGAACAGTTTTTATTTGAATGCATTTTATCGGAACTCTACAGATAGTCACAATGGGAAGATCTGAGATTGATCGATATTGATCAGGAATATTTACCAAACTATTTGAACAGATCTGGATCATTTGTGATTATCTGTACAGTTCTGAACATATCTCCCAACACGGGTTTCTCGCTGGGCATGAAGCGTCGTCGGACCATCTTCGGGAAGGTGAAATGCATCTCAATGGTGGTAAAAGCGGGCGTTGATAGTACGTGTGAGCTGGCTGCGGGTCTCTATGGTTTCGCTGTGCTTGGATCTGAGATTCTTCTTGCATGTGTATTCGTCCGAATCTTTATTTTATTTTCGAGCCATCACGATGTATTCCAAGAATGAAGGGAAGGCTGGAGCCCACTCATGGGTTCCCAGCTGCGACACAATTGGCTCGCTGTCCTATATGATTGTACAGCTGTATCAACACTCGTACGCAGTTCAAGTTTAGCGACCGCAACTAAGCGATGCCGAGGCCGTGAATGAATCCAGAGACCATGTAGAGATCGGTATACGGGCTCAGCGGGTTGTTGAGGAGCTTCGTGCGGAGAAGGAAATGCTAGGGAAGGCAGTTGCAAGTCTGAACATGATACAACGGAAAGGGAAAGCAAACCTGAATATTTTAGAGATAGAAGAGCAAAAGGAGTCACCGGAGTAATATAAAGAGACTTTTTTTGCGATTTTTTACGCCTTCTGAAGGATTTTTTCGAAAGATTTGAGCTCAGATGCCAAGTTCGGACAAAGTTTCGACGAACGGCTCACTGGAGGCAGAATTCGGACAAAAATTTTGAGACCGGGCAATGTGAAAGTTCGGACAAAATTTTTTGAAACGCCAAAATCGGTATCTGACCTACCAACCGATAATCAAGGGTCCTGGCAGCGACGTCCCGAATGCCGGCACGAGCGTAAACAGTGCTATTAATGGGCAGTGAAATAATTCTCCCTTGTTGCGGTTGGAAAGATCCTCCAGATGCAACCTGCCAGTCAGGATGCCTCATCACTGCGCCCTCCCCTTTAGGGAGAGTGAGCGTGTAACAGCTACCCGGCAGCATCAGTGGCCATCAGCCGGCGGTCTATATATATATATACATTTTCGTTTTGGTTTCTTGTATATACCGCTCTAGTAGATTGAATGGTGCCGCTGTAAAAATCGAGTGATGCGACCAAATTAAATTTCCGCTTTCCGGAAGTGCAAGGGCATTAATAAATATCCAAACTGAGCAGGTGAAAAAGACTGGCGAGGGTGCCGCGAGAGGAATCAACCAGAAATAAATTCCTTTATCCCACACTTGGCGCGGACGTTCAAGTTTGAAGCAGTAGTCCCAGACGATGAATTCAGAGCCTGAGAGACAAGTACACGGTAAGCGCGCGCAGATTTTGGTACAGGGGCGCTCTCGGGAACGAGAGGCGAATAAAATGGGTGTGGAACACCCAGGTCAAACTTCTCAAGCAGGCTTCGACTGGAGCTATTGAATATTCCAGAGTGCAGCCAACCTGAAAGAAAATATTGCGTTCCGTGGGATTCGACACGAAGACGGTGAATTTGCTCCACTAGACGTCGTCCGCTTCATGTGGAGCACGGATGATCTCCAAGTCGTATGAGTCTGCCGCTGGGACGGTCTCCCGAAAAATAGACGCGCTGCTCGTCATCGCCACCATGGACCTGTCTGGCTCCTGCGTGTGTGACCACCCGAGGCCGACACGCAGGTGGATGAACATATTGAAGAGTCCAATTATGGGCGGTGTCAGCTGCGCTGTGAGGTACTGAAGGATGGAACCAGTCTGGTAGGAGACTGCAAAGAAGATGACCCAGGCGCTGACGTGCATATTAGGCAAATGGCTAGATAATCGTAGGGAAGCAGAACACACGTCCATATCGCGGCGCTTTCCACCAGAATAGCGAGCACAGACTGCGAGAGATTATCAGAGACAGGGAAAGATGTACTGGATGTGCGCGTACCATCAACGGTCCAGCTCCGATGTCTTTCACCGCTCGGCTGGTTGTCCAGACCTTCCATGTGATAAATGCTGTATAATTGAATTAAATTGGTGGCCGGAGAAGAGATGCAAGCTTACGAACCTGTAGAATATACACTGGTGCTACAGCGAGGTCAGTTTACTAATCCAATCTACGAAACAAGTATACTCGCATCACAGTCAGCACCCAGTTGGCTGTTGGCAAGCCCCTTCCGAACCGAACAAAAAGGTCATGTCCCTCAGAGGATCGTGAAAACAGATAGGCGACCGTGATGGCGCAAGCTATATGGACAATGTGATATTTCTTTGGTCGAATTAAAAGCGGATTTACCGAGCATTCCAAGCCACGAAAGGACAGGCAAGATTATAACACGCAAATTCCGATTCCATATCAGCCACAATCGGTGAATCTGGGCACTTTCACGTCATTCAACTCGCCGCAAGCTCCAGCGGTGGGGGACTGACAATAACAGCATCCCCTATCAAAAGGGTTATATCACCCAATGCGCTCCGTATGACTTGCGTCATTGTCTGGTCGTGCGCGAAGTATTCATGGGTAGAGCCAATGTCAGGCGTGCCAAGGAACCCACGAAAGAAGTGAATGACGGTGAGAATCCAATGCTATTACACGGTTAATGTGTGCATCTCGCTTCGGTCATGTGCCCATACCGCGCTACACGTTACGAATATTGCCATTGTGGAGAGAGCGACAGAATTGCGACACAGTCGAGTATGCGACGGGAAATGTCTTGGTGTCCTACGCCTTGAAATACGGAGGTAAAGGTTGGCGGCGAAGCAAACCAAGAAAGTGCCGTAGAGGAAACTTTCCAGGACCATGGTGACTATACTTACCACCAGCAGGGAATCGTACATGGTAGGAAATCAAGAGGCAGAAAAGTACCCACGAGAGCGATTTATTCCGTTAGCGAAATGATCGGATTTTGGTTTACTAAACTGGTTATTTCGCAGCTGACGGCACCAGCCGATGTCGGGCATGTCAGGCGCCAACCAATGACAAATAATATTTATGCTGACGTCGTGCCTGACCGCATAAAAATTCCTGACGAGGCTACATAGCCGGACTTGTTACTCGACCCATGAGCAGACGCACAACACTGTCAAATTAATTGCGGTGTATAGCATATCCAAAGATTAGGCCAATCGGGGCAGTATTCCGAGTGCTACAAGTGTCCTACTCAAAACCAAGTTTTTCCGGAAGAAATTCTATTATGTAAAAGCATCAAAAATACCGGTATTCCATTCGCTGTGGATTTTCAATGCGAATCGAATGAGCCTATTTTGAGGGGAAACGGTTGAGAATTGAGCTCGGGGCAGCTGTTCTTGTGAAAACTTGCCAAAACAGAAAAAAACGGACCGCGCCTGTTGTACCGCAAAGAGTTGTAAGCATTAGAGCCCATCTTCCATCATCAGAACGATTATCTTCTGTCTTCATAACGACCTGGGTGGAATGCGGATTCCAAGGGACAAGTGCATCGGAAACATGCATTGAGGCCATTCACAAGTATGAGGATGGGTGTGGGATGGTGGTGGGAGCAAAGGAAGAGTAGTGGGAACCGGCGCTTAAAGAGACAGCACTCCTGCACAGCATGTCCTGTCATACAGCTTCTTGCCGGTCCACTCGTCCCGGTGATCCGACTCTACGAGCTGTAACGCAGGCTGTTGAATGTGTTTCTGGAGCACCTTGTACTGTATGCATAGCCCTAGTTTTCTGTTCTCATTCTCATCGTCAACACCGCTCCATATGCACTCTGCGACGCCACCAACGACCATAGCACATACTTTTTTCTTTTGGAATCTTCGCCAGGCCCTTACCGGAGATTCAACGTCAATGTTAGTTTTATTAATCTTTCCGCGGCACACTGTGCTGCGTGGACACAGTGTGGGCTTGATTTGAAGTCCAACTCAATGGACTGGTTCAGAATCCAGGCAGCATTCACTGTTTAATGGTAAAGCACTTGTTTTGCCTCGCTTTGAACTCTGGACTATCAGAACCACACTCATACTTATCGAATAATCTCAGTTTCAACCAATTTATTATTCACCCGCCGAGCCCAAATGCTTCAACGGAGTTCCAATCGAAGATTTTTTGTGAAGGTAGGCTATCAACAGTACCCAAAGTAGAAAGAACGGTGGATGGGTCATAATTTCAACAAGCAACCTGGGGAAAAAAAGGACTTGGACCGGGATATCCATGGATCAGCGTGAATGGCCGTGGTCAGTGAATTATTCCGAGGGAAGAAAGCAGTCACGGGATTGCAGAGGTAGATGACGGAGAAAATGAAGACAAAATACTTGAAAAAGTGACACACCAAAGGGTCATGAATGGATCCCGAGTCGAACGCGTGGCCTGCTGATACCCCGGAGGTCGATGGATATTTGGGCTAGGTGCGTGCCGTGCGTAATCGGGTCTGTGGTATATTTGAAGAGAGAGATGAAGTGCGCAGGAATATTGGGGGTTGATGGGTCCGCAATTTGGCGAAAGAGGGTTGTGAGATGAAAATGCACACAGAAACGGGCATATATTTCATCCCACGGCTTTAAACCAAGAACAACAGAAACAGAAACTCAACCCAAAAAAAGGTGTGGCAGCGCATGTCGACGGGTTTGATGTGATCCTGATACCGCAAGTAAAGTGAAGTGTTTAATGAAATACAGACAATGCCAAAGTTTTGAACCACCGGCCCTCCAAAAGTTTGCAGGCCGCGAATCAACGCAACGGGGTTGTCCTCTGTTTTAGCGAGGACTTGCAATCGGAAAACTTCCTCTCGATGAATGCAGCTAACCAAGAGGAAGAGGAATCAAATTACACACTAACTCGTAACCGCGCTCAGCGCTCACAGGCCAATGGAAATTTCATTTACGATGTGAGTAAGTAACACCGCGCTCACTGCCATCCGAGCCCAGGCCAAACCAAACTAACCACCATCTGCACCCAGCCCGATTTTGATTCTCCAGGCTTTTCCTCTTGGCGTACTTGCCCTTTGTATGCGCCTCGCTTGACCTCGCATGGCAACTCGCAAATCCACCGCCATAGATCGCGCTCAGCCAAGATGGGAGTAAGTGGTTGTTGAGTGGACTCAGTAGTAGTCTCGGACTCGGATGAATTAAGACCATATCACGCGTACACGCATTCGGATGAATTCTTGCGTGCGCAGGCGTATATATGGCGCGACGTGGTTGATTCCCGTGTACAGTACGTGTGCGCGCGCACCCGCTTCCATGTGTGAATCACTCCCCCACGTGCGAACAAATGCGCAACGCATACAGCGTACACGGATACTACGAAAAGTAAAAGGATGGGGGGTGAACGGTGGAGGGCATGCGAGTAGTTGTACATACTGGTAAAACGTCCCCAGGAAGGGGTGGGGATTAGTTGGCAGCTAGATCTTGAGGAATCAGATCGGATCGGATCCGCGCTTTGCATCGAAACAGAATGAAGATTCCAAGTACGGAACATAGACGGTAGACGGAAGAATAATGGAACGCCACAAGCAGATTCGGAAGAAGAATCAAAAGTAGTTAACTGTGAGGAAAGGAGACTCCCGGTCCAGAACTCGAGACTGAGGCGAGGAGGGTTTGAAATTGAGAACACGAACACCATAGGTCTATAGCGCATGAGTCACAGATATATGCAGAGTGCAGTTCCTGCAGGGATGGAGATGTGGATGTACCTAGGATGGAAGAAGAAAGACGGAGGCCAGGATCTGTGGCGGACATTGGCATTGAATTTCGCAATACGGGATATGGAATGGAAGCGGGGTGAAGGTGGGCAGGAAGGGGCATGCGCATGCGGTATGAAAACAGGGGTTTCAATAAATAAATAGCGACAAGGACAAGGACAAAAATAAGGACAGATACATGCACAGGCACAGCTGCACCACGATGAAGAAATGCACCCTCGGGTGCGGGGGTTCCTTACTAGGATAACGATCGGAAGGCATGCCGGGGCGGGTAAGGATAATTACGGTTCAAGCAGGAGGAAGTTAAAGTAGTGAGGAGAGCAGGAATCTGGGAGGAGGGAGGATGTGGATTTGAATGAGAATGTGGAGGGGCAGGGGATCGGGCAGCGGGCAGCGGGGAATGGCGTAAGATGAACCTGTCAAGATTCGGGATATAACGCGGAGACTCGAAGGCAGTGAGGTGACGTGCATCGGACGCGGGAATTGGTCGGCAGCGTCGCACATCGGCAAGTCAGGAACCAGTGGTATTGAAGGAGTAGATAGAGCACGAAGTAAAGGCGGGGATGGACAAAAGTAGCAGCAGAAACAGACGAAATAGGATCGGGCAACAGATGCACGCGCGGTGGGTCCTCCAGGCACAAGAATCATTGGGTGTAAGTTGCAATCGGATTTGTATACCATCTCAGTTGCTTGACAATCGAGAAGCGCATCGGCGGCATTGGAACCAAAGCCCGGAGGAGATATGTTGGATTCGCCGCCTATCGCTGAGAGAACGAGGCAGAATAAATGGTGGTATTCAATGCAGATCTGAGATAATGCCAGATATCGATCCATGTGGGGCAGGATCGTGAACGCGTTGCAGCAAAGGCACTACTGAAATATTCCCTAAACAGGCACTGAGGGCTTCACGGGGCTTGGATCGAGGATGGAGGGAGCTGCGATGGCGCGAGAGGAGAGGAAAGAGGTGGCGATGCAGGCCTGTCACGCACCAAGTCGGGCCGGCTGATCCGGCGTCTTCCATCTCCTTTCTTCCTTTCACCCCGAATGCGCGCGCTGCCTTGGACACCCGAATCCATGCCAGATCCATGGGTAGAATTTGAAGGCTCTAGAGTCTGTCCTGCTTCAAGTACGAGCTCCGAGTCGTCATCGGCGGGCGGAAAAAGAGGCGCGAGTGCGGGTTTGGGATGGGTCAGGGCGGCCGAGGCGCGTATTCATCTAGATCAGCCCTCGCTTTGAGTATATGCGTCCGGGCTAACAGACCGGGACTATGTGCCACATGCACACTCGCCGCTCGCGCTCCTCCACGCCACTCCACGGCTCGATGGAGCTGGTTGTATTCTCAACAGCGCATCCTCGATCACCCGCCCCTCTTCCTTTATCGCTACCGAATTGAACCGGATCTACCCAGGCTTCTTTCTCTCTCCTGCCCTGCCAACACCTGACACCCAAGCAGCAGCAGCCAGCTCCCACCCTCGCGATCCGTTCCTAGTCCGCACTCCTCGCCCTGCACTTGCAGATGTACTCCAAGATTCTGCTCGCTCCACACGCGTGACCCGCGCACCTTGTCGCTGTCCTGTGTGCGCCGCCCTCGCCGCCCTCATGCGCACTGCTTCTACTGCACACGCGTTCGCCTTCCCTCAGCCCTCCTGGACTATCTTTGCACTTGTAGTACAAGCCTGCGTCCCTTCGCCCTGCTCCCGCACGTGCAGTACATGTAGTTCTCCCGGTGCTCGCGCACTCATGCGCGACCCGCCCCTGACGGCGCGCCGGTACCCATGCTGTTGCATGTCGATCTCACTCCTCTCTCGCTTCGTGTGCGATCCGAATTGTATGGCCCCTCTGTCCCCCGCTGTATCGATGCGCATACCTTCCGCTCCCGTCTCTCCCGCCTCTCCCGTGTCTCCTCGGGCTCCTCCAGACCCTCTCCGTCGCTCTTACTTGCGTCTCGCTGAGCCAGCATGTATCCCATCCCACCTCTATCCAAATCGTGCCTCCTCCGGTCTTCTGCTCAGTCTTGCTCTGGCCCCTGCGCGGCGTTCTCACTCGCTGGACTCCGCCTCCTGAAGCCTGACTTGTACCGGCGCTCGCCTAGGGCGCTTCTGCTTAATCCCCGTCTCCTCCTCAATCGACTTAGCGCTCGGATTATGAATAGCACTCGGGCTCCTCCTATTGAGCCAGTGAGCCGGCGAGCAAGTAAGTAAGCCTTGCGATTGACATGGGATGGGCCTTTTTTGCAATCGAGATGGACTCCGCCCCATGTGCGCCACGCCAGTCTGTTCGTCAGCCGTCATTCTGTCTGTCCGTTCGTTTGTTCCAATCCTAAATCTAATAAGTTATAAACTCGTGGTTCAACCCCTCCGCGCAATTCGCCCGCTGATGCTGGATCTAGAAGGAACGCGATGGGGAATAGGGACCGTACGCGTGGTGACTAGATATATCACGGGGTGAGTTATGCGATGGTTGACATTTCTGCTAGCGTTCTTGAAGTCCGTATCGTACATCTGTCTACAGCACGTCGAATCATCCACGTCTTTGACATATCTTCACCCCATGCCTTGCCAATAAATAAAATCAATATTTGCCCGCGCTTGTGGTGTGATGTCTTTCCAGCTCCTTCATTCCGCCAATCTCGCGCGGCATTCTGCGACTGGAGGACGTGCACCCGCGGGACAAAGAAGAACAAGAGGTAATTCATGCTCAGATCTCCCGAAGGTGAAGCGACGCGCGCTCTCCGATGTAAGTGTCGAAGCAAACTTACCAAGCATCGGCTAAAGTACTGAATTATGGTAGGGAAATGGCCGACCTGATCATGCCACTATTTTTCTTTGATAACTCGTTAGACGGGAATCATCGTGGGTCCATGGCGCCAAGGAGATCTAGGCTTATGGTGGGGAATCCGCGTAGCAATATGTTTCGAGGAAATTGGGAAACACTAAGCCGTTAAACCGGAATTGGGACGTAGATGCGGGGCCGCGTGCACACCTCGAGACCAGATAGGGTGGGTGAGTGGCCGTGTGCAATCCATGGGTGAATTCATCCAAACCCAATCCCCAAATTGTTCGACACCTGCGCGAGCTTGGAATGAATTGAAGGTCACTGAACGAGAGAAGGTAGAAAGCACGGATTCGTGTGCTCGTTATTCAGAGAATTTTGTCATGGATCTGAAACTACGAACAGTGCATGAGGTATGATTGAAACCAGGGAAGATGCAGAGGTAACATTCGATGGAAGAGGCACACAGACAGCAAGAAATGCACTCGTCGCGAGAGGAGTGGCGATCGTCTCCGGCGCCCAGTTCGAGTTGAAACTGCGCACCGATGCAACGCGTTACACTATAGCTATAAATCTGGAACAGGGTCAGTCAGCCAATGCATTGAAGGTGTGCATATTCAAGGGTTGAAATACATGCGTGCCTGGAATGCTCTGAAACCGGCAGCGCCACGAGTCGAGACTCGAAATTCAGACAGTATAAGTGCTTTGTTGCATATTCCGGGACTCGCGTCAACGTGTTGCAATAGATTTGGGACTTCTGCCGGAGGGTAGCCGTAGCGGTGAGGGAACTACAGGAGAGGGAAAGGGTCGGGAGACTAACTAATGTGCGAAAGGATCAATGAGACGCAGACACCTCTGGATGGTCGACGGTCTTATTGAGGAAGGCGGGGCGAAAGTCGATGCCGAGGAACAAGTGACAAGTAATAGGTTACATGAATTCAAGGTCGACTTCAGGCACACTCAAGTCAGACCCAGAAGATCTGAGAGCCTAGATGCGATTCGGATTTGTGGCAGAGGGTCGAAATGAAGGACGAGTGCATGTGCATATATATTTTGCCACGAAAACAGAGCTAACTTGACGATGAGGACTAAATCTCGAGTGGATGAGTCGAGTCAGTGAGTCCTCTCTTGGTCGCGGGGCGAACACAGCGGAGTACATACAGCTTTAGTATCATTCAGGCGATAGGCATTCGGCAAAAGCGTGGGAATGCCTATTTCCGCAACGAGCAGCTATTCCCAACGTGAAGCGAGTCGTGAGTCCCATCACTTCGCATCAGCACATCATTCTCGGCTTGCTGAGCCGACAGTGTGACAGTCCGCTGCATGTTAGAGTAAATCTGGCTATTTTAATTGCTGGCACGCCGGGGGAACGGTGTTCCCAGACCCCCCTCCTTTAGCCTGACAGCGTATCAAAGTCAATTTATTCACTGCTTTTCCCAAATCCGCAAGATTACGACCTCATTCTCAGTTTTATAAATAATCTGGCGCGGGGGAGACCCCCGCGGACCCCCCCTTGACACTCGCCGCTAGGCCCACTGCGTGGTGCAACCGCTCGCCGCGGGGGCCCACTGCGTGGGGCCGAGAAATATTTTTTGGAATGTTTAACTTGATTCAAAGCTTATTCTGAGCTGGGAGCGGAGGTTGAAATCCGGTTGATATGCCAATCAGCCGAGTCCCACTAACCGCGTCAGCAGAGGATTAAGCGAGGGCATCAATAGGCGTTCGGGACGTCGGTCCGAACACCTATTGTCTGAATGTTACTAAAGTTGTCGTGCCTCAACACAGCGGGGTGATCTTACATTTGGTCACGAGACTTGCACGGCGACATGCGTACCATTTTCTGCAGTGGAATCAGAGACTTTACCTGTGGGTGAATGCGAGTCGGAGAACTTCCCCGCGGGTGAATGCGGCCAACCCAAGAGGAAGAGGAAACGAATGGCACCGGACTGGTATACTGTGCTCAGCGCTCACAGGCCGAGGAAAATCGTGATCATGATTTATATAAAATGCAGTCACAGTCGGCTTGAATTTGGGTGGCGAGAGGAAAATTTGAGTTGGAGTAGGGGTGCGAGTGGGGGTTGGAGTTGGAGGGTAATGCGAAGCTAGGTTAGGATGAGATGGCCGAGGGCAAGAGAATTGAACGGAGTGGGATCAAGGAGGATATAGAGCAGGAAGTAAAGGGTGGGATGAGATGGGCAAAAGCAGGAGAGGACGCGGAGCGGCGGGTGGGTGGTAGTGATTCTATTGAAACATGATAGCGGTATAGATTGCGCACGGGTGGGTCCTCCAGGCACGAGATCTATTGTGGGCCGGTGTAAATTGCAACTGGATATATGCCATATCTGTCGCTCGACATTTGTGTCGACGTCGGGAGGGAGCAGAAGGGATTGAGGCTGAAGATCCAAAGAGAAGACTCGGAGGCCCGGGTGGGAGGACGCTGTTCAATGCTGCAGATATTGACCCATACCGCCATACGCGTATGTCGGTGACACTGTATCATCTACACGGATAACTTGGTATTACTAGCGATCAATGCTAAAGGTAGATGGCAGAGGCACTAAAGGTCTTCAGTTAGACTCGATAGAGGGATGAGTGAGCCGCGTTGGGTGTGCGTTGGCAGAAGAGAAGAGCGAGAGTGACATCATGTGGCGATGCAGCACGGAACATAAATCTGAGTTGGGCCGGATGATTTTGTCTTTCCCTTCCTTCCGTCACCGCACATTTTTCTCTCCCTGGAACGCATGCGCCGACTTGGACACGCGTCCACCCCTGAAGATGGAGCTAAAGAAGATTGGTCCTTCCAGTGCGAGCGGATAGAATGAGCCGTGAGTTTGGGCGTGATCCCCAGGGCGAGCTCGGAGGATGGGGATGCGGTTGGTGAATGGGTGCGCAACCATCTAGACATGCCTTCGCTTCTTCACAAGGTTCACATGCTCTGAGTTAACACGCAGGGACTATGTATGCCACACACACCGCTCACAACTCCGAGTCCTCTCCCTCTCACTGATTCTCGATCCTTAATCGCAACAGGGCTTCTTGCTGTTTCCCACCTGCTTGCCGACGTGGACGCTGACCCTCGGCGTTCGCATTCCGCACTTCTGCTCCACTGCATGGCAGAAGTTATACCCGGCGCCCGTGCACCCTCGCTTTCGCTCTTGCACCGCTGTCCCGCCCACGCATCGCCCCGAATCTTCCACTGGCACTCCGCCAGATGCCGACCTTTGGTGTCGTCGGCACTTTTGCTGCCTCGACTTCGCAGCCTTGCCCTCCTACTCCTCGCACGGCCCCTGCACTGCGTGTCCGACAGACCATGACTTCGCGCCCTGCCCGCCCGCATGTGCACTGCTTCTACATCCTAGACACGGGCCGGTACTCGACCCTTGAGTTGTGCCTGCATTCAGTCTGTCAAGCTCGCACTTCCGCCTCCTGCTCTTCACTGTGCACCTCGTGCGCACTGCCCCACCTCCGTGCTGCACACCTTTCACGTCACCCCCCCCCTAATCTCTAGTCCCTTCACCCAAGTCGGTCTAGTGAATCTATCCAGCTATCCAGCGCATCTGCTTCTGCTTCTGGCGCTAGATTTAGGCTGCCAGCCGCCTCATGGTCCTGCGCTAGAATTCTTTTGCGCCCATTCCACTTGCTTGTCCTGGCATATATCCCACTGATTTCGCTTCCAGTCATTCTTACCTCCGCTCGAGCCCTCACCACCATCTCGTTTACTACTCCTTAGGCTGGACTCGGGACTCTTGCTCGCTCACTTCGTATGTATAAGAGCCGCAGTCGCGATAGGCTTGTCTACCAATCGCGATGAAATTTAATTTCTTTCTTTCACTTTTGCGCTCGTTTGCACGCATGCCGCGCAAGTGTCTACTTTGTTTTGCTTGTGTGCGTTCCCAATTCATCTTTTTTTCTTCTTCTTTCTCCTTCTACATTCATATCTCAAGTCCTGTTTGAGCTTTCGCGTTTATGTGCAATTCGACCGTTGACGCTGGTGATATTGGATCAACTGTAAGCACTGCGGAGCACCTGATTCCTTGCCCCCTTGGCTGGTACTCCCTACTCTCTCTCCATCTCCGTCAATGGCCCCCAAATCCCACCTTCATGGTCCAAGTCCCCACTCCATACTTGTATATCCTTGCTTCACATTCTGACTGGTGCTGGATCCATTCCTCGCACCCCGTGTGCTGCCCGTCTCGATCTCGCAGCTTTCCTCGCGCTCCATAATTTACCCACCTACCCGTCCCCCATCGATCCAGTACGAGTGCAGCCAGCCATCTAACTGTCTAGCCATTTTCTGGTGCTAGCTTGCCAACCCCTCGTGCTCCCGGCTCTTTTGGTTTTGTTTTGAATTCATATTTGTGTCTCCCACTAACCTCGGGTAATTGCTACATGGCTGCGCGTTCTTGATCTCACTTCCTCCACTGTTCGTTCTTGCCTCCTCCGTGCACTGTACTCAGGCTCGACCACGGACTCGGCCTGGGACTGTGGCTGTTCCTTATACCTAACACGAAAAGGACTCGGACTAGAGCTCTTGCGAGCGAGTGAGAAAATGAGAGTCGAGATGATGTTTAAATTTTATTGCACTCTTTCGCGCTTGCTCGTACACAAGATTGATGCTCTTGGGCCTCGCACCTGAGTCTGTCTGCTCATCCTTTCTCTCTACTTCTCCTTCTACTTTTAGATGTACTTCTAATAAATTCTATATTTCAAGTTTGAGTCCTGCTCTTTGAGGTTGCGCATATGTGCAATTCGACCGCCCACGCAGGTGCCGACTCTGGTATCAACACTACTTAGGTAGAATCCAGCCTCCAACTGTCCGATCTGAGGAAAACCGAGATGACTGGCTATATATCCGTTCTGATATGGCTTTCTTAACATTGAAGCTGGGACTAGCCCTCGTGGTATTGAAATTGATATCTGGCTGTCTACAGTTCCAGTAGATACACAAATTCAATCGTCGATCCCCCGGGTGCCCTTGCCCTTGGCCGTGTTCATAACTGCTCTAGCTTTACATCCCTCTCCCATTTTCCTAAATTAATTAAATCCTCCGGCCCGCTTGCTAATAAATGAAATATTCAGTGTCTACTTTCCGCTGGATCTCTCAGGTTACCGGATTGCCCGCGAACAACCTATCGGATGGACTTCATAAATTCCAACAAACTCCAACCTGAACATGAAAAGATCGGGGACAAAAGGATATCTATCTCTGCTGCACAATACATGGTATCTACACTTCGTGGTATGCAACAAGTCTTTCCAGCTCTTCTGCCTCTGGCACTTTATCCAGGTTGCGGTATGTCAAAGCAAGATTGCGCATGAGCTGAATGGTGGATGGTTGGTCTTCACCGAGAAGCTTCCTATGCTTCTCGAGTGCCCCTGCCCAAAGTCCCCCCGCTTGTAGAAACTGGCACATCCATTTTTACCGCAGAGTACATGGGATCTACCCTTCATGATATGCAACAAGTCTTTCCAACTCTTCTGCCTCTGGCACTTTATCCAGGTTGCGGTATGTCTCTGCAAGATTGCGCATAATCCGAATGGTGTCTGGATGATCTTCTCTCAGAAGCTTCCTATACTTCTCAAGAGCCCCAACACCAAGCTCTTCTGCTTTCAGAAACTGGCCTAGATTGTAGTATGTCACTGCCAAATTGCCCATGGCTAGTAGAGTGTTGGGATGGTCTTCACCCAGCAGTTCCCTCCCCTTCTCCAGCACTAAGACATCCAGGGCCTCTGCCTTGTGTAATTGGCCTAGGTCGTGGTATGTCGATGCTAAATCACCCATGGTCCATAAAGTATCTTGGTGATCTTCACCCAGAAGTTTCCTCTGCCTATCCAACACCGAAACCAAGAGTGTCTGTGCCTCCTCAGACCGGCCCTGGGTGCGATATGTTATTGCCAGACGATACATGGCCTTTAAAGTGTCTGGACTATCTTCACCCAGAAGGTGCCTCCACTTTTCGAGCACTTCAAGGTCGAGTGCCTCTGCCTGTGTGAATTGGCCTAATTGCCTGTATGTTGCTGCCAGATTGCCCATGGTATCCAGAGTGTATTGATGACCTTCACCCAGACACTTCCTCTGCTTTTCCAGTGCTGACATTTCAAGCTCTGCTGCCTTCTCATACTGGCCCAGTTGGTGGTATGTCGATGCCAGACTACCCATGCTCCTCAAAGTGTTTTGATGATCATCTCCGAGAATAGTTCTTCGTTTCTCCAACACTGCGAATCTTAGAACTTTTGCCTGCCTAAATTGGCCGACTTCATGGTATGTCCATGCCAGCCAGTCCATAGCATTCAGGGTGTCTGGATGATTTTCACCGAATGCCCTCTCCGCTTCGCGTAGTGCGTGTTTACGCCCTTTCAGCTGCTTCAGCAGTGTTTCTGTCAGAGGAGGTGAGATTGCCTGTGCTGAAATCACTGCTCCACCGGTCTGTAAATTCTGGGATTAATGACATTCAACATGTTGATTAATTCATCCACTCACAAGATCTCCAAAAAAATTTGAGGTCCAAGTAGCACATTCCCCGCCATCGTGAATATCATGATCCTACCTATGCTAAGTAACATTTTTAAAAGACGAAAACCTCTCACAATCTGTCCCATGTATTCCTGACTCTCATCTCCCGAGTTGGATGATGTATTGTCTTCTACTGAGTCCAGATTAAAATTATAGCTCTGTGCATCACTATCATCCTCTTTCGGTGAATCTGGGTCTTCTGACTCATTGGGCTGCGAGTGGTCCGAGTGGAGACTGCTTGTGGAATTATTTTCACAGCTCATTTCTGCCAAGTGATCGTCAGGTGTGTCTTGATTGACTGAGGTTTTGTGTTCCCTATTCACAGTAAGGCAATTATCAGTCCCATCAGCGTCAAATTTTGAACTGGCTCACCCATCGACCATGACATTCAACTCTGCATTTTGATAGCTAGTTGGCAGGATATCCTCAAATTTACCAGCTGCAAACACGGAGGAATTTGGGAGGAGCTCTGCGGAGCGAGGCCTAGAGAATATTCATCCTTAAGGGTTATGGAGAGATTGTAATTATACATACCTTCGCAATAACCGGAGAAATTGACAGAAACGATCAAACCAAGATTGTATGGGCCAATCCTCATGATCAATTTTGACCAACCAGTTTAAAAGACCAGTGAGAATGGCCATGGCAAGAAAGTCGACACCCTCATAGTCAAATGGCGGTCCTGATTCCGCGGCAGGGCCAAGTGCCAGGATGTCAACCCCAACGTCTTTGAGTACTTGGCTCATTAGAAGACATAACTTGCTCGCAACATCAGAATGTACACTTCCAGTGTCCGACCAAAATCCAGGTAGGTCGAGAATCCCTCTGAGGTATCGGATGCAGACTGCCCTGGAAAACATTGAAGTTCCACTGAAATGCTGGGGTCAGAATAGATTCACCCAATGAAAATGTCACTCACGAGCAATCAGAATCAACTAATAACCGCTCAATCACACTGAGCCCCCCTGCATCACAGGAAGTGAGCTGTGAGACGGCACTGTCCTCCAAGATTGTTGAGATTGTGGTTTTGGCCAAGCAGGTTGCAGCGAATAATTGCCAAAACTTCCACTCGTTATCAGGCGGATCAGTGGCGCGGCTCCACACTGCAGCAATGGCCTCTGGTGTTGTTTCACCTTCCATATATTTTACATGGAGACACAGAGCACGGAGCCCAGGAAAGAGAGTAACAATTTCCACAATGTCCTTGAAGGCCCGACACTGGGTATCAGCAGATTCAGTTCTGAGTACCATGGTTAGATTTACTTTTTCAACCCATATAAGACACACACGGAAGAGCATATCCCATCAGCTTGTGGCACCGTTTCCCGAGTTTCGGTTGAATGGAGCTGTACAGAGATTGCAGCTGTAAAACCCGTTCTTCCCCGTTTCCGAAGTAGGATTTGATTTTCAGGGCCACGATGTGCGGTCCCAGGCCAAGGCTGTATGCAGCACGGTTCGCCTGTGTCTCGAGGGCTTTTCCTAGAGACGTGTACACTCGATCCAAGGTGCGACCTGGGGAGGGAGACCACAGGCCGCTGCGCATTAGTGCCCATCTTCCACCATCAGGACCATTCTCCTCTGTCTTTGCGACTGCTCTGTTGGGATTCGGATTCCAGCGGACGAGTGCATCGGAGATATGTGTTGAGGCCATTCACGAGTAGGAGGAGGGGGTGGGATGGTAGTGGGAGCAAAGGAAGTGTAGTGGGAATCGGCGCTTAAAGAACACGATGCACAGACACAGCCTGTCATATTATTATCACACAGCTTTTCTTGTCGGCCACTCGGCCCGATGATCCGGGCTGTTGAATGTGTTCTTCGCGCATTTTACTGTATGCATAGCACTCCCGTCGTCAACACCGCTCCTTATTGAAGTCCTCGGCCCCACCAACGGCTGTAACACATCCTTTTTCAAAACATGTGCCAGGCCTGAGATTTAACATCAGGCTTGGTCTTATTAATTTATCTTGCTGTGCCGCAAACCCACATGGAACGGTGCAGCACAATCCACGCCCCAGCAGTGCTCCTTTTTTAGTTCATGCCCCATTAGAAAATCATGCAGCCTCCATCCCGATCAATCGTTCTTTGAGCAGATGCCTCGTCGGCTGTGCAATTGCCCCATGCTACTCGGATCATGTACCTCTATTTGCATCTTGACTTGCACCCTTCTTATTATTGCCATCTGCATTTCCATTTATATATGCCAACTCACTGCACAGACTTCGCCGCACAATTGGAAGGGACAGCGCTTGGAGCTTGGACTGTGCAATACATTTCAGCTACAGAGGAAACCCAGAGTAATTTTCAGTCGACATTTCTCCGGCCTCCAAGTGAATTTTTGGGTAACAGCTACCCAACAGACCTCCCAACTATTCCTCAGCTGATTATTTTGCAGTCGTTCCGCAGACCAAAAAGGCAGGCTTTTCACTTTTGTCTCTGGTCGAGCTTGTGAGTTTGTCCGATTTTTTTTCGCGTGGTGAGCCTGAGTAATTACGACTGATAGGGTCCCTTTTGACTGTACATGTACAATGTAGGGGCACCAAAATCTCAAAGTCAACTGTTGATCCCCTGGGGCAGAGTTGAACCGCCAAGTCCCCAAGGCAGGATGGGGTCGACATGTCGAATCGGCTGTTCGCAACACTGAACCGGCCGCAATCTTGGGGTTGGGTGGCGCTCCGCAATCAGGATAGATGTCGGATGAAATGCTCGAGGATGGCAGGAGATTGAAATGAGAACATTCTTTCAGCTCGAGGGAAAATGAACGAAAACTAAACCCCAAAAATGGGGGTGGAACGCATGCCCTCGAGGATATGTGCTTCGAAGCCTCGCTGTGGACATGCTAAACCTTGAGACAGAAAATTTGAAATTTGAAATATATCAAAAATGAGTTCAGCAAAAGAGTCATGGAACACAAGGAAAGTGAAATGATTCCAGAAATAAAGGTCATGGCAAAGTTAGGCGAAATCGAACCACCAGCACTCTGAAAAATTGCGCAGGACGTGGATGAGCCCAGCAGCGGTACCTACCTCGGTCAACAAGGAATTGCACATTGACACACCCTGTATACTGCGCTTGGCATTCACGGCCCAAGAAAATGCATGCACCGTGTACGTACGTAAATCATCGCCTTGCCTCGACCTCGCATCAACCCGTCGATCCACCCCACCTTCGGACGAGCGGGAGTGTGACGGTATTTGAGTGAGTTATATACGCGCATGGATCAATGAACACCGGTGATCTTTGGCGGTTGGCGATGGTTGTCGGTGATCGCAGGTACATCATTATTACATTGCGCAGATCAGCGACATTACATTGCATGTGTTTAAAAGGCATCCTCATTGAACTTCATTGAAAGTCGCTGAGTTTCGGTGACCTCCAGCGACTTTTGTGCACTTTCAAGGGATTTAAAAAAATATCATCAGAGCTCTCAGATCTGCTTAGATGGGGTCTGACTCAAGTCAACCAGGAATAACGGCGATGTAGTTTAAGAAATAAAATTGAATAGAAGTGCTGAATGAGTGAAAATTTTGAGCTTCAGTGAATTTAGTCAATTTAATGTGAATGAAATATTGGGGACTGGGATCAATTTTTACATGAAGAATCTAGCAACATGATGGAAACAAGCCAGTGAAAGTCACCGATTTTGGTGAGGTTGGATGAGGTTAGGTGAATATCAGCGATCTTTTTTCAGTCGAAGTCAGTGAAAGTCGCCGAACATCTCCGGTTTTTCCCAGTGAAAGTGGTTGAATTTTTGGGACA
Organism: Mycena leptocephala; assembly: GCA_029378395.1. NCBI lineage: Eukaryota > Fungi > Basidiomycota > Agaricomycetes > Agaricales > Mycenaceae > Mycena > Mycena leptocephala. The sequence continues at coordinate 63,136 of JARJLF010000530.1, read as the reverse complement.
AGATAGCTAATACAATTCGGGGTCTATTGAAAAGTGGAATAGGGAAGAGGAAAAAAGATGGGCAGGGTCCCTAAGACTGGAGTCCACCGGTTATTGGTTACTGGAGACAAAGAACAGTGAAAACCGGCGAGATTCACTGACATTGTGCATGCAGTGAAAACCGGCAGGATTCACTGACTTTCTGCACTACAGAAAACCACCGAGAGTTGCCGATTTTGTGTGCCTGATGAAAACCGCTGAGGGTCGCTGAAAGTCGCCATCCTTCGCGAAGTTGAAATGGATGCAGTCACGGTTGATGGGGATCACCGATTTCCGACGAGCATCGGTGAAGGTCGTCGCGAGCCGGCGGCCCGCCCGACCTCGTGCCGTGCGAGCATATTACTGATTTGAGTGGACTCAGTCTCAGACTCAGACAAATTAAGCATCATCGCGCGCACTCGGATGAATTTTTGGGTGCAGGTACGTACGTATGTACGTGTGTTGAGTCCCATGTGCAATGCGCGTTTGAGATGCGAGCTCCCTCTCCCGCGTGCGCAACAAAGCGCGCGCGTACAGCGTACACGGCATCACTACTGAGGTACACAGCTGAGTGGTAAATGGTGAAAGTGAAGGGTATGCAAGTACCTGGTCGTACATACTCATAGATCGGGCCCCGGGGAAGGAAGGGAATATATGGGGGCCAGATCTCTGTAGAGGAATCGAATCGAATCGAAATGAAATTCCAAGCAAGGAGGCGGATGGAACGCCATAGCCGTTGGGTCGTTCCGAGTCTGGCTGCAGGCTTGGAACGAACCAAACCAAACCCAATCAACTCGTAGCGCAGCCGGAGCCGGTGTAACAAGAACAAGAACAACAGAGCGCAAGACTTAAGGATATAGACAACTACGGAACGTCACAGCGAGGAGGACGTCATGACAAACGCGAGAACACGCGCATGCTGCAGCGACGGGGATTTGAGGAGGGTGGTGCCTGCAGCCGTATCCAGACCAAAGGCCAAAAGACAGAATTTGTGCGGAGAGTGTTCGCAGTTCGGGACAGACAGAATGGAAAGGAGTGCGCAAGCGGTGCGATGAAGGGGAGGTGTATGTGTCGATTTAAAAAAAATCGTGACAAGCGCAAAGATAGATACAAAAAGATGGTCATGGGCCCACCGCTCCACGCAGCTGCGGGGTGGATTAGATGTTAGACAAAGGTCCAGGAATAATTACAATGCATCCAGGGCAGGAAGTCGAAGCAGCAGAGCGGTAGTCATGGAGGATCACAGATGTGGATTTGAATGCGAATGCGAAGGCGCGAAGGCGGAGAGGAGCGGAGCCTTGAATGAGCGGTAGTACCGCACGGCGGGAACGAAACCGGGTGGCCACGGAATTGAAGAGCTAATATAAGGAAGTCAAGAAGAGGACAGGACAAGATGGGCAAAACCAGCGGGAGGACACTATGGCCGGTGAAAAAAAAAATTATAGTGCGAAGAATGAGCAGGATTTTGTCCCACAGGAAAGAGAGCTGGATATTGTATCAGTATTTTGAGATGCGTGTCGGCGTCGGTATTGAAAAAAAAGCCGGGTGCCAGTGGGAGATTGAGGTAGAGAGAGGTGCATTCGGCGCCCGGTTGAGGGGAGATCCCAGCGCTGAGGAAGAGAACGAAACAAAGGCAAGCGGGCATGCGGATCGAATGATACGCAGAGAAAGCAGGCCGAGGAGATCAACACTTCAACAGAGAGGATATTTGGAGGACATTGTTCGGTGCGCGCTCAGGCAGCATCGTACTGCATCAAACCTGGATAAGTATTACGAATATTTGCAGGATAGACCCGGAAGATTTCACGGAGAAAGGTTGGGCAAGCTGCGATGGCGAAAGAAGTTGGAGAGAAGAGGAAGGATGCATGACGTAGCGATGCAGCCGCCGACGCATCAAGTCGGGCGGCCGGATGATCCAGTGTTTTGCTCTCTCCTTCCTCTCATTGCTGTCTTCAAGAACGCACGGACTCTCAATCTACCACTAGATCCATGGGTCGAAACTCGAGGACACTAGCTCTATCCTCCTTCTAGTGTGTAACGGAGACGAGTCTTCTTATTGTCAGAAATTGAACACCCCAGAAGTCGAGGAACGGCGAATAACGCACGATGAAGTACAAAGACAAGTGAATTGATGATGTGACATAACGCGTAACAAATCTAATTTAATCGGGTCTCAGCTCGAACTCCAACACACCCCCAGAGACGAGGCACCCCCATAAGCTGAAAAACATTCACATTGAATATTCAGCTTCATCTTCTTCTTTCAATGACAGGTCACCCATTGCAGCCTGTACCTCCTCCACTGTTGCACTCTTCTTCTTTTTCTTTTTCTTGTTCTTCTTCTTTGTCGGAGTCCCAGCGGTACTCAAAGTCGACGCGGTGAGAGTTGGGGATGGGGGACTGAGTTGATGATCAACATCGGAATTGTGAGCAGAGTAGGGGACAGCATAAGCATCAGCAAAAGTCTCGCGAATTGTGGAGTCCATGGTGTCGAGGTTGATCTCAGTCGGGAGGTCGTGGATGGCAAGAGCAAGGTGCGGGTTCATGGTGGTGGTGGTAGCGGCAATACTGCCATCTTCACAGTCATTGTCACTATCATTGCTGGCAAGGTGGGCCTGGCGTTCGCGGTTGCGAATGATCCGTCGACGAACTTCGTCAGGCATGATCGAAACACAATACTGTGTGAAATGACCAGGAATTCCACAGCGGTGACAGACATCCGGCCGATTCTTCGTGTTTGTCCAATCGAAGAATCGAATCGAAATGAAATTCCAAGTACGGAAGCGGATGGAACGCCATAGCCATTGGGTCGTTCCGAGTCTGGCTGCAGGCTTGGAACGAACCAAACCAAACCCAATCAACTCGTAGCGCAGCCAGCCAGAGCCGGTATAACAAGAGCAAGAACAAGAAGAGAGCGCAAGACTTAAGGATATACGCAACTACGGATCGTCACAGTGAGGAAGACATCATAACAAATGCGAGAACACACACATGCTGCAGCCACGGAGATTTGAGGGTGGTGCATGTAGACGTATCCAGACCAAAGGCCAAAAGACAGAATTTGTGCGGATAGGGCTCGCGGTTCGGGACAGACAGAATGGAAAGGAGTGTGCAAGCGATGCGATGAAAGGGAGGTGTATGTGTTGATTTAAAAAAATCAAGACATACGCAAGGATAGATACAAAGAGATGGTCATGGACCCACCGCTCCGCGCAGGTGTGAGGGGGATTAGATGTTAGACCAAGGCCCGAGAACAATTACAGTTCATGCAGGGCAAGAAGTCGAAGCAACAGAATGTGGTAGTCCTGGAGGATCACGAATGTGGATTTGAATGCGAATGCGAAGGCGCGATGGCAGAGCGGGGCGGAGCCTTGAATGAGCGGTAGTACCGCACGGCGGGAACGATACCGGGTGGTCACGGTATTGAAGAGCTAATATAAGGAAGTAAAGAAGAGGACAGGATGGGTTGGGCAAATCCAGCGGGAGGACACTATAGCCGGTGAAAAAATAGATATTATAGTGCAAAGAATGAGCTGGATTTGTCCCACAGGCAAGAGAGCTCTATGCTATATCAGTATTTTGAGACGCGCGTCGGCGTCGGTATTGAAAACAAAGCCGGGTGGGAGATTGAGGTAAAGAGAGACGTTGCATTGGGCACCGGGCTGAGGGGAGATTCCAGCGCTGGGGAAGAGAACGAAACAAAGGTAAGCGAGCATTAGAATCGAATGACACGCAGAGAAAGCAGGCCGAGGAGATCAACAGAGAGGACATTTGGAGGACATTGCTCTGTGCGCGCTCAGGCAGCATCGTACGCATCAGCCCGGATAATGAGGGTATATACGAAAGCCGGCACTTACATACATTCGAATGCCCGGCACATTCAGCGCAGAGGCGGCACATTGAGCAAATGTGCCGCACGTGAACAGAAGGGCGGCACATTCCATTTCGGGAATGTGCCGGGCTTGGCACCGACCATTCTGGGAATAGACACGTGTCCTTTTCGCCAGATCCCGCCTCTTTTCCTCCTCCCACCACCACCCCTCGCTCCAACGAGCCCGCCAACGCGTCAAAAAAACGCGCCAAAATGGCCACCGGTGGCACTGACAACTCAAAGCATACGGGTGCCCACCAACTCTTCATTGACAGGGTCCCAGGACGCCAATTGATTGATTTTACCCTCATGTACGTCGCACCATGACCCGCCTCACTCCGGTGGAAGCGCAGTGTCCTTGTTTACTTCATTTTAGATTTATCCTCTGCGCTCCCCACCTTCGCTTGGTGACAACCGTGTCGATCTTTGGAAGTGCAGGTCACGCAAGTGCGTCCCTAAATCTCGCTGCCCTTTCTTTTAGGCCGTTTCCTCACTATCCAGACACCACACCAGCATGTACGTTTCGGCCACAGGAGTCTCTCATTTTCCGGCTTATTTGCGTGCAGTCGGCACACATGGCTTATGAAATAATATACTTACACATCTAGGTTGGATATCGAAACACACGCTCCAATTCTTCGAGCCGCCCGTGATGTCTAATAATCTGTGCGCTGAAGTCTTGAGTAAGTCGTCGCACAAATCTACATGGACCTGAGGAATACCTAACATGCACAGGACCTTGTGGATTTGCTCGCTGCGTGAGTACGCTTCGTGGAGACCTGTCTGCGATGTACATATGTGCTTTAACTGGGAGTCCTCACAAGTCCAAACCTTTCATGCTAACAATGCCGCCGCTGCCTGGAACTGGTGTCCCCGAGTTGGAGGTATACCGTCCTACTGTAAAACTTGAATTACCGCTGATGTTTTTTTTCTTTACTTAAATCTTCTTCCATAGCTGAATATCCGCTAGGTACGCCCGGTATTCATATATTTGCGAGAGTCCAGGATTATTATCTTCTGATATCTGTGGCATCGATGGCAAGGGTGGCGTTACCTAGCAGGAGGTACGACTGTTGCTACATAGTAACTTTAATACATTTTTTATTATGCATCTTGTGGTTTCTCTAACTAAGGGGAAGGAAAACTGGAGGAAGACTGAGAAACGCACCCAGATTCTTACAAGTTCGGTCAAATTTATAGATAGACGGTCAGATATACAATAATCACATTTTTTGATTTATTTATTGTGTTTCTGCCAGTTCTGCCTTGCACACATTCAAGACTCGTAACGTGAAGGTAAAATGCCCAGTTGGCTGTATCAATGGTATTCTCGCATCCTCCAAGGAGGATCAATTCTCAATTGATGGCACAAATGTGCCGCATTAACAGACACGGCGGCCAACAAAATGTGCCGGCCATGCGCTCAAGGGCGGCACATTCAGGAAATGTGCCAGCTGTGGTTCCGAATGTGCCGCCCGTAAGCTGAATGTGCCGGGAGCTCGAATGTATGTAGGTGCCGGCTTTGGTCTATCCCGGGATAATGATTACCAGTACTTATTCGCAAGATAGACCTGGAAAGTTTTACGCAGAAACGTCGGGCAAGCTGCCGGTGGCAGGAGAGAGGAAGACGGAAGAGGTGGTGATACAGCCAAGAAACAGCCCGGTGACGCATCAAGTCGGGCCCGGCTGATCCGGCGTCTTCCTTCCCTCTTCTTCCTCTCATTGCCGTCTTCAAGAACGCACGGACTCCGTTGCACTCTCGATCACCGCCAGATCCACGGGCCAAAACTTGAAGACACTAGCTCTGTGCTCTTTCTAGTGTGCTCTGCGAGCTCATCGTCGGCGGGCGGAAAGAGCGTGGGTTAGTGGGTTAGCGGCTGGGGATGGAGTTGCCAACGGGTGCGTATCCATCTTCGCCAGCCCTTGGTTCGAGTGCGCAGTGCACTCTCATCCTAATTAACGGGCCCCAAACGCACACACGCCCTCCGAGTCGCCTTGCTTCACGGCTCCGTCTCGACAACGTGGCGGCGTCTACTTCTCGTTGGAACCACTCCCTTTCCAGTTCTGACTCATCTTGTTCTTGGCCCGACTCGTCTGGTTCTCGATCCCCGAAGTCCCCGATCGCTGATCTGCCATCGCCTATCGCCCGCTTCCCTACTTGTTTGCTCGTGTTCTTCCCCAGCTAAAGCCCGACACTGCCAGCGCCCGATGCCCGAGACCACCCACACCATCCACCCTAGCCATTGGATGTTGCGACCACGGACTGCCAGCGTGCGCACCCTCGCTCTTGTGCATGCGTCTGCACGCCCTCCATCGCTCACTATTCGCTCCTTGCGTCTTATGCCTCCCACTGCACCGGCGCGCGCACCGACACTCTTGCGTATGCGTCCGCACGCCCTCCATCAATCTCGATCTGATCTCGCTCCATGTACCATATGCCTCATCTCCACCGCCCGCCCTCGTCCTCAGCTGCGCTCCCCATAGCGATCCCGAGCTCGATTTGGTGCAGCTTCGCCGCTGCTTACGGTGTGTGCGAGACCACCGGTCAGTCCTCTTCCTTGAGCCCCTGTGGCTCCGCTTTTTTCTTCGTTTCGTGTATCGAGTATCGCATTTCACACATGTGTTATATCTCCACGCCCATTTATCCCATCTCGAGGGTCGGGTCGGCGGCAGGTTCCATTCAGTCTTGGCTTCGACTCTCTGCGCTTCGGAATCTGTCTCCTGTACCGTTAAAGCGGGCGAGCAAGCCTTAGACGCGAGATGGTCTTCTTTTTTCTATTTTTCTTGCGCTCTTTTGTGGCTTGACTGCGATCGTTCTCCTTCCATCCACCTAATCGATTCCCGCTTCTTATGCTCTTACTTCTCCATCGTCAAGTGCTCGTTTTAATATCCAGCCTCCGGTTTTTCTGCAATCGCTTGTCTGCCCAATAAAGGGGTTCCATGAACTTCTCTTTGCAGTCCGTCCAAACTAGACTCCACCCAGCTTCGGGTACTGCCATCGGCACGCTCCTTCCCTGATCTCATCTTGCGGGCTCGAAAACACCGATATCTTGCATGTGCTGCCAGTGGGATCTGAGCTGTATCAGCGATTTTCTGTAGTCCTGTCCTCGTTTTCTCTCATCCAGTTCGATGCTGCATCTCGGATCCCATCGGTCAAATTAATACCGGTATTTTCTTTGTTGTGCACGTCGATCACGTTCTGTGTTCCGCTACACTTGATGCAGATGAGGCGTGGAGCGGCGCAATGGCAAATGCCGTTGGCTTAAACTTCCGCGACAATATTAATTTTGTACGCCCACAGCCGCAGTCGCAGCGATTAAAATCCAAATTTAAATCAGCCGCAAGATATATGGACCGAATTAAAACCAAGAGAATGCATCAAATTTGAATGAAGAGATGCATGCGCTGGCGCCGAGTCGAACGCGCCGAGGCTGGTAGAGTCTTCACTGATTAACATATTCGGCATGGATCCATTTTGCTCCCGGGCCTGTACATGTGGATGAGATATGTCTACAGGACTGCGCTGTGGATGTGGATGGGACGGGTCCACAATGTTAATTTCTCGGGGTTCCGGAAATAATTATGACAGAGAGTTTTGTTCGGGGATAGCGAACGCGTGGAGAAACAGAACAGGGAGAAAATAATAACCCACACCTGCTCCGAATCGATCAGGTGTCATGGATGAAATTCTCCTCGTCATTATATTTACCGTCAAGGCTTCGCAGCGCATGCCGTGATCTGAACTTTAAAGATTGGTGGACCTTTAACATATACAGGTCAGGGTCCTGTGGACCGACATAGCCCCAGACTATTGACGCAATTCTTTCGAAATTCAATCAGGCGTTGAATCAAGGGAACCTATAAAACCGGAGGATTGAAACGAAATCGGGGGGTAATATGGGATCTGGATAGATCTCCTCATTCGGTGTCGAGGAGGTCCTTGCGAACTTCCGCCTCTTTTGCCTCGTCCACCCTTCCATTTATTCATTTAAAAAATGCAATCAAATGCTTGAATGGAAGGAAGCCTACGTACTAGATGTTGACTCGGAGGCCATAACAGCTTGAGAATCAACGTACACCGACACCCGGGTTTGCAATGACTGTAGCTGGATAACGAGAGTCGCGACCCATAAACATCGAACTCGAGGCGATGAGATTACTATTTACACACTTCCGGTGATAAGGTGTGAAATTGAACACACCTGAGACATTCAATTTTGCGACCTTTCAGTTGGACACAACTGAAGAAACCAGTGAATAAGGTTATAAGAGGGTACTAGTCTTCTCCCAGGACTGAGTACTAGGCTGCTTGATGCATTTGAACACTAGTTCAATTACCATTTTTACTACACTGGTCATAACACTGCTCCTGCAATCTGTACATTTTGTGCAGTGAGTTTGAGTATCTTATGGATGCTAGGCCATTACCAACAATTGGGACGTTGGAAGGAACATATATACAGTTACAGGACGAAAGGATAACCCTTGGTTTGTTTTCGGGCATAATTGGAAGAGGATACATTCAATGCAGGTACTAACTTACCTCATTTGGTAAACTGTGGGAATTCTCTGGGCTTTTGTGGGCTTTCCTAGGTCGGAGACAGCTGAGCGCCATTGGGGATGTCCAAGCATCATCTAGAATGGCCTTGGGCGCTGTCTTCTGAGTCCTAATGAGTCACAATTGTCATGGAGATATAGGATACAATTCAAAAGGCTGTGTTATTCCTTGGGGAATAACTCGATTTGGCTTGGAGACTCTTGGACTTTTTGTGGGACCGAATAGACTGACTAGAAATTACGGTCACACGCAGAGAACATCCGGAGTTTTGGGTGGATCTTTATATTTCCATTTATCACAAGGCTGTGCAAGTATAGTATTTAAACCCGCATGTAAATTAGATACGACAGTGAATCCCACTCCCACTTGTTGGCACCAGCTATTGAGCGTAGTGACCTGGAATCACCTTGTGCTTGAGCCAGTCTGTAACGACTTGGATTCCACTTGTGCTTGAGCCAGTCTTGGTAGGACTTGGAATCGCCTTGTGTTGAGCCAGTCTTGCTGTGACTTGGAATCGCCTTGTGCTTGAGCCGGTCCTCCTCTTCCTACCTTTGTAAAAAGTCCAACAGTGGTTCTTGTGGTTAGTAACTAGGGTATTCCTTTTGGATACATTAGGATACACTTGGAAATAAATTGGTTTTTACCGTTCTATCTAACACTATAAGTGTTGTGTATTTGGATAAGGTTTTCTGAGGGATCTTTTCTTGTTGAGATTGAGGGTCGATACGCCTAACCCACTGCCCCGAACACACATAACAAAGCATTTGAGTTGTTAGTGGTTGAGATTGGATATATTGGAGCTTGACTTTGTCTCGCTCTTGTATTTTGATTTCACTGCTACACTTACGTGCAGCGTTTCACCGGTTCGAATTGGGAACTGCGCACTGACGCGACGACTTGTAGCGTAATAAATCTGGAACAAGGTCAGTCGGTGTGTGCATAGAAATTGAAGCTTGGATGGGTTGAAATTCAACCATGCCTGGAACCTCTGGAACAAAAAACGGGTGCTCCTTCTCCAGAAGTCAAAGGACATTCGGACTTGATAAGTGCCTACCTCTTTAGCATATCCCGAGCTGAGAACCCTCGCACCAATGTGTTGGTATGGATGTGGGACTTCCGCTCGAGGGTTGCCGTAGCAGTGGGTAAATTGCAGGAGACTAGACCAACGGCGATAGGACAGCTGAGACGCAGCCTCCTCTGAGCAGGGTAGATGGTTGACGGGTTTGTGATGAAGATGGGGCGGAAAATCGATCTCGAGAAAAGTCTGAGTGAAAGGTACCTTCGATCTGGGAATAAGTTGAACCTATAGGAATTCAAAGATAATCACCCCGACGTTTGGCTCACCTCGCCGCCTCATATATCAATCCAATAGATTGAATAGAACATGAGGCGTACCTTGAGCAATATCATCGAAACCGGAAGCAAAAGCGAAGGAAGAGCTTGAACAGCTTAAGTCAATAGATCCCGTAGAGAGCCTACCAACCAATGCGACTCAACATCGAAGTTAATCGAAAGCTGGGCACCGCAGTTAAATCTCGGGTGCGAGATCTAAATTCTGGGTAAAACACACGGAATCAGCCTGAGCTACTTTAATAAAAGAGCGACAGGCATGTACCTTTGAATTCAAGATCATAGTTTCGGTCCTTGACTCCGCGTCTTGTGCCATATTTACCAGTAGGAGTAGGAGTGCGTGTAGGAGTTGGAGGGCGATGAAAAGCTAGGCTAGGATGAGATGGCAGAGGGCAAGATAATTGAACACAACGGGATTGAGAGAGGAGATTGGGCAGGAAGTGAAGGGAGGGGCGGAATGGGCAAAAGCAGGAGGAGAAGACGCGGAGCGGAGGTAGGTGGTAGTGCAACGCGATAGCGGGACAGAGGGCTTAGGTTGGGCAACGGATGGCACGGGTTGGTTTCGTAGGCGCGAGATCCATTCTGGGCCGGCGTAAAGTTGTAACCGGAGGTATATACCGTACGAATCACTCGAGCGGCGTCAGCGTCGGAACCGGCGGGGCGAGTGGGACTCAGAGAAGAAAATACAGGGGAAGCAGAAGGGGAGGGGCATCGAGGAGGAGACAGAATGAAGCAATGAGTGGAGGCTGGACATATCAAGAAATGGGTCGCAGGTGGGAGGACGTCATTCAATGGACATACCCATACACGTACGTCGGCGACATTGTGATTGCATTGATCAACTCGGACTATTCGCGGCAGAGTCAGCAGAGGTCTCCGGTTAGATTTGATGAAGGGATGAGTGAACTGCGTTGGGTGTGCATTGGCAGGAGAGAAGAGCGAGAGTGACATCACATCAGGAAAACCTGAAGTTGCATCATAGACCATGAGAGACAAAAATAGACCTTAAAGACTCCATAGCAGAGGGAAGTCTATATAGAAAGGTGGGAGGGGCGGTTGTGGCTGCATAGACCACCATAGACACCACTCACTCTATATAGCTGGATAGACCACGTAGACCACATAGACTGTATATTGACGAGATCTTGCAGCTATTGTCGGGGTTGCAGCTCTCAACGATGGATAGATAATGCATCAAGATATATTGGGGCAAAATAGTAAACAAAACATAGTACAATATCGAGATATTATCGCGGCAAACAGTACATACCGACAGATCACGAACACGGATTGTATCATCATCGAGAAAGGACGGAGGATGAGGCCGACTTGACGCCATGAGAAGAAACACATCTTGAAGGTGGCGAAGATATCCCCAGGAGCCAAGAAACTTTTGAAAGGGGTTGGAGACTTTGTGTGACTTGCGCGCAAAATTATTTGACGGGGTAGGCTTGAAATTAGATAGATGGGCTCTTGAAAATTTGGTAGAAATGATCCGAGACTCGGGGGTGGGGCAGATTGCAGAACTAGTATTGATGCCTGGATGGGTTGAGGACCATCGAGAGCCTGCAGGAGCAAATCTTGACCATGCGGGGCCCGGGCGATGGGGTTCTGGTCTTGCAGCTAGGGACAGCCTTGACAGTTTGACCATGACTAGGAAATGAGGGGTGGGCATGGAATCCGGCAGTGGAGAACGAATAGCTGTGGGGGGGGATGAGGGGAGAAAGAGATGCGACGTGGCAAGATCAACATTTGGTCATGTTGTGTCGCCGCGCGGTGTTTCGGAGCTACAGCCAATCGGCAATCTTTCTAAATCCCACGACGTTCGGAAGTTACAGCCTGCATGGCTGGCGGCTGCAAGCGGTGCCTTCAACACTTGGCAAGTTGTCGTGTTTTTCGTTCCTCTTTCTAACTGGCATCGAGCGGGCACTACTGAAAACGAATTGCTTCCAGTAAACTTCTTCTGAAATTCATAGACGCAGTATGACCTGGACTCGAGAGTATGCGATACTATTTGAGTCTGCCACAAGTCTGCCAAGCAAAAATTGACCTGGACTCGAGAGTATGCGATACTCAAGGCGATACTATTTGAGTCTGCCACAAGTCTGCCAAGCAAAAATTATATCCGGTCACAGTGCCAGTTCGAATTCCTAGTCTGGGCCACCCAAAACTACTTGACAGCTACAACTATGTCGGTACACAGTGACCATGATAGAAACAGCTCAACCCCAGAGTTCAGGATAGACACCCATAGCAAACCCTGCAGATTCATAGACCATGGAAGTGCATCAAAGACCCACATAGATTGGCGGTATTCCTTTATAGACCGCCATAGACCTGCAAAGACCGGGAGAATGGCCTATGTGTCTTTATAGAATTTCAGGTTTTCCTGATGCATGTGGCGATGCAGCATGACGAGTTGGGCCGGATGAGCCCGCCTTTCCCTTCTGCCTGTCATCACGCATTTTTCTTCCCGCAGAACGCACGCACTGACTTGGACACGCATCCACCGCTGGAGACGGGACGGAGCTAGGAAGATGATTGGTCCTTCCAGTGCGAGCTCCTCGTCGGGCGAGCGGGTAGAATGAGCCGCGAGTTTTGGCGCGATGCCCATGGTCAGCTCGGAGGGTGGGGATGCGGATAGTGAACGGGTGCGCAACCATCTAGAAATGCCATCGACTTTTCACAGGGTTCACACGCTCTGAGTTAATAGACTGGGACTATGTATGTCACACACACTGCTCGCAACTTCGAGTCCTTTCCCTCTCATTGATACCAAGCCCTTCCCAACTCTCCCTCTTTGTTCTCCACCAGTTATTTCTCGATTCTCAATCGCAATTGGACCACTTGCTGCTTCCCTCCCGCCCGCCGAGGTCGACACAGAGCCTTGGTGTCCGCACTCCGCACTCCTGCTCCACTGCACGCTAAAAGTTATACCCGGCGCATACGCACCCTCGCTTTCGCTCTTGCACCACCACCCTGCGCGTGCATCACCCCGGATCTTCCACTGGCGGTCCGCCAGACGCCGACCTTCGGCGATGTCAGCACTTCTGTTCCCTCGGCCTCGGAGCCTCACCCTCGTATTCCTCGCACGGCCCCTGCGCTGCCCCTCCGACAAACCGTGACTTCGGTGCGCGCCCGCATGTACACTGCTTCTACATACTCGACACGGACCTGCAGTCGACCCTTAATTTTGCGCCCGCATCCGCAGTCCGTTGATCTTGCACTTGTGCCTCCCGCTCTTCGCTGTACACCTCGCGCGCACCGCCCGACCTCCATACTGCACGCACCCCCTCCCCTCCCCTCACTCATCCTTGCATCAGAGTTGGTCTAGTCCTTTGATTTGGCTATCCACCGCTTCCGCTTCTGGTGCTACACTCAGGCTCCTCGTGTTCCTCCACTAGCGCTCTCTTGCCGGTGTTTCGGTTACTTATTCTCGCATGTATCCCGTCTATATTGCACCCATTCCTTCTTGCCTCCCCCCCGGTCACTGTCTCTTTCGCTACACCTTGAGCCGGACTCCGGAGTAGTACTTCTTGCATGTGTTCCCACGTATGAAAGTCAGAGTCGCAAATGGGCTTGTCTTATAGTCGAGATGGACGTAAATTTATTTTCTTTAGTTCTTGCGCTCGTTCGTGCGCACGCCTCGCGAGTGGTCATGCTCCCTGCGGTCCTTCTTTCGCTCTTGCTCGTTGATGTGCATTCTGATGTCGTGCTTTGATCTTCTCTTTCCCAATCTATCCATATCCAAGTCCTATTTGAGGTTGTGCATGTATGTTGAACCAACTGTAATCGCTGCGGAGCATTCTTCCTCCTCTCTCTCCATCTCCGCAGACGCCGCCCAGCTACCATTTTCAGGATTCACACTCCACTCCATATTTGCACTGATTGCTTCAAATTACAAGTGATCCTTGATCCGCTCCGCGGCGCGCTACTCATCTCAATCTTTCCCCGCGCTCGGTACTGTGTGTACTGTCCCTCCATCGATCCAGTACCAGTGCAGCTGGCCAACTAGCTGTCTAGCCTGTTCCTCTGGTGCTAGCCTGCCAACCCCTCATGCTCGCAGCTTCTTTGCCTTCATTCCGGTTTTATATCTGTACAAGTATATTCAACCCGCCTCTGGCGGGGAGTCAACGATGCTGTTACCTTAATTCTATTTTCTTGCTATACGGTGCCGCACTACGGCTCGCTAACGCTCACGGTGCGCGGCGCCTTCCGAGTCGTGAGAACCGGCAGCGACATCTCGACAGCCGGCAGCGAGAAGTCGACAATGTCTCGTGATTTATCAGGTGACTTATCAAAGTGGCTGTGTACATTGTGTTTTCATATATAGGATAGGATCTCCCACTAACATCGGCCAACCGCTACATGGCTTTTCGTTTTTGTTCGCAACTCTTCCGTGATTCGTTCTGCCTCCTCGTCCAGGCTCGACTGCGGACTCGGCCTGGGAGTCTGTATGCCCAACTAGGAAAGGACTCGGATCAGACCTCCTGCGAGCAAGTAAATGGGGGTCGAGATAGCCTTGAAATTTCCTTGCCCTTTTCCTTACCTTCGCTCTTGCTCGTAAAGAATAGTAGTCGAGATTGGTCTTCTCGTAGCTCGCGTGTCCCGAGTCCGTCCGTCCGTCCTTTCTTTCTGCTTCTACTTATACTTCTAGATGTACTTCTAATAAGTTCTATATTTCAAATTCCAATTCTGCTCTTTGAGGCTACTCACACGTGCACATGTGCAATTCAACCGCCCATGCCAGCACCGACTCTGGTATCAACGCTCCTCATCTAGAATCTAGCCTCTGACTCTCCAACCGAGGGAAACCGTATGCGCGCTGATGACTGATTATATATCCGGGCTGATATGATATATTCACTTTAGCGCTAGCATTGAAATTGACATCTGGCTGTCTAGTACATATGATATACCGAATTTAATCATTGATACCCCTGGTGCCCTTGCGCTTGCCCTTGATCATAACCGCTCTGGCTTTCCGTCCCTCTCCTGTTTTCCTACATTACTTGCATCCTCCGGCCCGCTTGCTAATTAATGAAATGTCACTGTGGACATTCAGTGTCAGTTGCTTTCTGCTATATCTCTCAGAACCGTGGACAACCTTTCAGTCAAATCTGATAGACTTCATGAATTCCAACAAACCCCAACCTGAACATGTGAGAAAAGGATGTCTATCTCCAGCAGAATACATGTTACTTACCTACACTTCGTGATATGCAAGGAGTCTTTCCAACTCTTCTGCCTCTGGTACTTTGTCCAGGCTGCGGTAGGTCAATGCAAGATTGCGCATAATCCGAATGGTGTCTGGATGATCTTCTCCCAGAAGCTTCCTATACTTCTCAAGTGCCCCAGCACAAAGCTCTTCCACTTGCAAAAACTGGCCTAGATCATAGTATGTCCATGCCAAATTGTCCATGGCCTGTAGTGTGTCAGGATGGTCTTCACCCAGCAGTTCCTTCCGCTTCTCCAGCACTAAAACCTCCAGGGCCTCTGCCTTGTGCAATTGGCCTAGTTTGTGGTATGTCCGTGCTAAATCACCCATGGTCTTTAAAGTATCTTGGTGATCTTCACCCAGAAGTTTCCTCTGCCTATCCAACACCGAAACCAAGAGTGTCTGTGCCTCCTCTAAGCGACCCTGGGCGCGATATGTTGATGCCAGACGAAACATGGCATCTAGAGTGTCTGGACTATCTTCACCCAGAAGCTGCCTTCGCTTTTCGAGCACTTCAAGATTGAGTGCCTCTGCCTGTGTGAATTGGCCTAGTCCTGTGTATGTCCCTGCCAGATTGCTCATGGTAAGCAGAGTGTCTGGATGATCTTCACCCAGATGCTTCCTCTGCTTTTCCAGCGCTGAAATTTCGAGGTCTGCTGACTTCTCATACTGGCCTAGTTGGTTGTATGTCGATGCCAGACTAGTTATGGCCAGCAGAGTGTGTGGATGATCTTCTCCCAGAATGGTTCTTCGTTTCTGAAGCACTGCAACTTCCAGAACTTTTGCCTGCTTGAATTGGCCGAGGTCAAAATATGTCCGTGCCAGCATTTCCATAGCATCAAGGGTGTCTTCATGATTCTCACCGAGCTCCCTCTCCATTTCGCGTAGCGCCACTTTTTGCTCCTTCAGCTCCTTCAGAAGTGTTTCTGTAAGAGGAGCTGAGCTTCGATGCTGTGCAATCACTATTCCGCCGGTCTGTAATTTCCCGAGGGTTGGAATTAAAAAATTTCGGCCACTTGGAATATATTTTATTCACTCACTGAATCTCCACGTAAATGTGAACTTTGACCAGCATCTAGGCCAGGCTGAACATTCCCGGTATCGTGAAGATCATGATCCTAGCTATGCTCAGTCTGACACATTTTTCAAAAGAAGAAATACTCTTACAACTTGTCCAACGCAATCCTGACTCTCATCTCCTGAGTTGTATGAAATATTGTCTTCAACTGAGTCGAGACCGGAATTGTGGCTCCATGCATCACTATCATCCTCGCATAGTGAATCTGGTTCTTCTGAATCATCGAGTTGCGGGTGATCCGGGTGGAGACTATTTGTGGAATTGGTTTCACAGCTCAATTCTGCCAAGTTATTTTCAGGTGTATCTTGGTTGGCTGAGGTTGTGTGTTCCCTGTTCACGTTGAGGTCATTATTGACACCTTCCACACCAAATTTTCAACCGGCTTACCCATCGACCACGAGATTCAACTCCGCCTTTTGATAACTACTTGGCAGGATATCTTCAAAGGTGGCAGCTACGAATGCGCAAGAATTGGGAAGGAGCTCTTCAGCACGGGGCCTGGAGAATATTCATCCATAACAGTTATGGAGAGAATTAATTTACACACCTTCGCAATAGCTGAACGAAGTCACAGCACCCTCCAAACCACGGTTGAAGGGGCCAATCCTCGGGATTGAATTTGCCAAGCCAGTTCGAAAGCCCAATGAGAATAGTAGTGGCAAGAAAGTCAACACCATCATAGTCGAATGGTGGTTCTGATTCGTTGGCAGGGCCCAGCGCTAGGATGTCGACCCCTATGTCCTTGAGCACTTGGGTCATTAGACCACATAACTTTTTCGCAACATCAGAGTGTACGCTCCCCGACTCAGACCAAAATCCAGGTAGGTCAAGTATCCCCCGAGGTATCGGATGTACATGGCCCTCAAAAGGTTGAAGATCCACTTGAATGCTGGAATCAGAAGGAATTCACCTGATGGATATATCACTCACGAGCAATCATGTTCAACAATTAAACGCTCAATCACGCTGAGTCCCCCAGTGTCACAGGTGGTGAGTAATAGGACGGTACTGTCCTTCAAGATCGTTGAGACTGTGGTATCAGCCAAGCATGTTGCAGCCAATGTTTGCCAAAATGTCCACTCGTCTTCTGGTGGACCATGGTCACAATTCCATAACACTGAAATGGCTTCTGTTGTCGTTGAACCTTCCATATATTTTGCTTTGAGAAAATAAGCCCCAAGCCCCGGAAAGAGCGTCACAATATCCACAATGTCCTTGAAAGACTGACACTGCGTATCCGCAGATTCAGTTCTGAGGACCATCATTAGATGCGGTTTTCACATTATATGAAATACGCACGGAAGAGCATATCTCATCAACTTGCAGCACCATTTCTCGAGTTTCAGCGGGATGGAGGTGTGCAAAAATTCCAGCTGTAGAACCCTGTCTTCCCCGCTTCTGAAGTGGGACTTGATTTTCTGGGCCACAACGTGCGGTCCCAGTCCAAAACTGTATGCAGTGCGATTGGCCCTTGTCTCGAGCACCTTGCCCAAGGAGGTGTACACTCGATCAAGGGTGCGACCCGGGGAGGGAGACAAGAAGCCATTTAGCATGAGTGCCCATCTTCCTCCCTCAGGACGATTCTCTTCTGTCTTTATAACCACCTGGGTGGAATGCGGATTCCAAGGGACAAGTGCATCGGAAACATGCATTGAGGCCATTCACGAGTATGAGGATGGGGGTGGGATGGTAGTGGGAGCAAAGGAAGGGTAGTGGAAATCGGCGCTTAAAAAACACGATGCACAGACACAGCCTGTCATATTATTATCATACAGCTTTTCTTGCCGGCCACTCGGCCCGACGATCCGGGCTGTTGAATATGTTCTTCACGCATTTTACTGTATGCATAGCACTCCCGTCGTCAACACCACTCCTTTTTTAAGTCCTCGGCCCCGCCAACGGCTGTAACACATCCTTTTTCAAAACATTTGCCAGGCCTGAGATTCAGCATCAGGCTTGGTCTTATTGATTTATCCTACTGTGCCGCAAACCCACATGCAACGGCGCAGCACAATCCACGCCCCAGCAGTGCTCCTTTTTTAGTTCATGTCTCATCAGAAAATTATGAAGCCTCCATCCCGACCAATCGTTCTTTGAGCAGATGCCTCGTCGGCTGTGTAATTACCCCATGCTACTCGGGTCATGTACCTCTCTCTATTCCAATCTTGACTTGCGCACCCTTCTTATTATTGCCGTCTGCATTTGCATTGTTATATACCAACTCCCTGCGCAGACTTCGCCGCACAATTGCAGGGGACAGCGCTTGAAGCTTGGACTGTGCAATACATTTCAGTTACAGAGGAAGCCCAGAGTAATTTTCAGTCGATATTTCTCCGGCCTCCAAGTGGATTTTTGGGTAACAGCTGCTCAACAGACCTCCCAACTATTCCTCAGCTGATCATTTCGCAGTCGTTCCGCAGAACAAAAGGCAGGTTTTTCACTTTTGTCTCTGGTCGAGCTTGCGAGTCTGTCCTATTTTCTTTCGCGCGGTGAGCCGGAGTGATAATGGCTGATAGGGTCCCTTTTGACTGTAAATGTCCAATGTAAGGGCACCAAAATCTCCAAGTCAACCGTTAATCCCCTGGGGTGGAGTTGAGCTGCCAAGTCCCCAAGGCAGGATGGGGTCGATCTATCGAATCGGCTGTTCGCAACACTGAACCGGTCACAATCTTGGGGTTGGGCGGCGCTCCGCAATTAGGATAGATGTCAGATGAAATGCTCTAGGATGGCACATTCTTTCACCTCAAATGAACCAAAACTAAACCCAAAAATGGGGGGTGAACACATGCCCTCGAGGATATGTGCTTCGAAGCCTCATGGCTAAACCTTGAGACAGAAAATTTGAAATATATCAAAAATGAGTTCAGCATGGGATATCATCCGTGGAACACAAGGAAAGCGAAGTGATTCCAGAAATAAATGTCATGGCGGAATCGAACCACCAGCGCTCTTAAAAATTGCGCAGGGCGTGGATGAACCTAGCAGCGGTACCTTCCTCGGTCAACGAGGAATTGCACAGTGACGCACCCTGTATACTGTGCTTGGCGTTCACGGGCCAAAGAAAATTGCATGCACTGTGTACGTCCGTAAATCATCACCTTGCCTCGACCTCGCATCAACCCGTCGATCCACCGCGCCTTCGGACGAGCGGGAGCGCGACGGTATTTGAGTGGAGACTCAGATGAATTAAGCATCATCGCGCGCACTCGGATGAATTTTTGGGTGCAGATACATACGTACGTGTGTTGAGTCCCATGTGCAATGCGCGTTTGAGATGCAAGCTCCCTCTCCCGCGTGAGCAACAAAGCGCACGCGGACAGCGTACACGGCATCACCACTGAGGTACATAGCTGAGGGGTAAATAGTGAAGGTGATGGGTATGCAAGTACCTGGTTGTACATACTCATAGATCGGGCTCTGGGGAAGGAAGGGAATATATGGGAGCCAGATCTCTATGGAGGAATCGAATCGAATCGAAATGAAATTCCAAGCATGGAGGCGGATGGAACGCCATAGCCATTGGTTCGTTCCGGGTCTGGCACGAACCAAACCAAACCCAATCAACTCGTAGCGCAGCCAGCCAGA
Source organism: Mycena leptocephala (assembly GCA_029378395.1). Classification (NCBI taxonomy): domain Eukaryota; kingdom Fungi; phylum Basidiomycota; class Agaricomycetes; order Agaricales; family Mycenaceae; genus Mycena; species Mycena leptocephala. The sequence continues at coordinate 43,458 of JARJLF010000530.1, read as the reverse complement.
GCCGGTGTTACAAGAACAAGAACAACAGAGCGCAGGATTTAAGGATATACGCGACTACAGAACGTCACAGCGACGAGGACGTCATGACAAACGCGAGAACGCGCGCATGCTGCAGTCACGGGGATTTGAGGGGTGCCTGCAGACGTATCCAGACCAAAGGCCAAAAGACAGAACTTGTGCGGATAGTGTTCGCAGATCGGGACAGACAGAACGGAAAGGAGTGCGCAAGCGGTGCGATGAAGGGGAGGTGTATGTGTTGATTTAAAAATCAGGGCAAGCGAAAGGGTAGATACAAAAAGATGGTCATGGACCCATCGCTCTGCGCAGGTGCGAAGGGGATCAGAAAGGTCCGAGGATAATTACAATTCATGCAGAACAGAAAGTCGAAGCAGCAGAGCGGTAGTCATGGAGGATCACGGATGTGGATTTGAATGCGAATGCGAAGGCGAGAAGGCAGAGAGGAGCAGAGCCTTGAATGAGCGGGTAGTACCGCACGGCGGGAACGAAACCGGGTGGCCACGGCATTGAAGAGCTAATACAAGGAAGTAAAGAAGAGGACAGGATGGGATGGGCAAACCAGCGGGAGGACACTATAGCCGGTGAACAATATAGGTCATAGTGCAAAGATTGAGCTGGATTTGTCCCACAGGCAAGAGAGCTCTATGCTGTATCAATATTTTGAGACGCGCGTCGGCGTCGGTATTGAAAAGAAAGCCGGGTGGGAGATTGAGGTAGTAGAGAGAGACGTTGCATTCGGCGCCCGGCTGAGGGGAGATCGTAGCGCTGGGGGAGAGAACAAATCAAAGGAAAGGAAAGTGGGCATTAAGATCGAATGATACGCAGAGAAAGCAGCCCAGGAGAACAACAGAGAGGATATTTGGAGGACATTGTTCGGTGCGCGCTCAGGCAGCATCGTACTTATCAACCAGGTAAGTATTGCGAGTATTCGCAAGATAGAACTACAAAATTTCACCGAGAAAGGTCGGGCAAGCTACGATGGTGAGACAAGAGGAACGTGGCGATGCTGCCGCTACTGACGCATCAAGTCGGGCCGAATGATCCGGTGAATAGCTCTCTTCTTCCTCTCATTGCAGAACGCACGGACTCCATTGCACTCTCGATCTACCGCCAGATCAATGGGCCGAACCTCGATGACACTAGCTCTGTCCTCCTACTAGTGCGTTTGGCGAGCTCATCGTCTGCGGGCGGGAAGAGGCGCGAGTGGGGGCGTGGGTTAGTGGGTTAGCGGCTGGGGATGGAGTCAGCCAACGGGTGCGTATCCATCTTCGCCAGCCCTCAATTTGAGCGTGCAGTGTACACTCGTCCTAATTAACAGGCCCCAAACGCACACATGCCCTCCGAGTCGCCTTGCTTCACGGCTCCGTCTCGACTCCGTGGTGAAGGCGTCTGTTTCCTGTTAGAGCAACTCCTTTTCCAGTTCAACCTCACTCGCCTTGTTGTTGGCCAGACTCGTCTTGTTCTGGATCTCCGAAGTCCCCGATTGCCGATCTGCCACTCATCGCCTGCTTCCCAGCCTCCTGCTCGTGTTCTACCCCATCCAACGCCTGAACGCCCGAGGCTCAACCCCGCTCACACCAAGCCTGCCAATGGATATTCCGGCCACCGATCCCCGGGGCGGGCGTGCGTACCCGTGCTCTTGCGCATGTGTCTGCACTTGCGCATGCCTCTGCATGTCCTGGATGGATCTCGGTCTCGATCTCGTGCCAGGTACCGGACACATTCGCTCCGCCGCCTGCCCACGCCCTGAGTTGCGCCCTTGCCCTCCCCGTGGCGATCCCGATCTCGATCGGGTGCAGTTCCACTTCTGCTCACGGTGTAATGCGAGACCGCCAGCCAGCCCTTCTTTGAGCTCCTGCGGATCCAGTATCCCACCTCAGTATCATATCTCCACAGGCTTTCATCCTATATCGGTATCGGGTCCATTATGTCTTGGCTTCGATTATCCACGGTTCGGACTCATCTCCTCTGTCGACTTGGCTCCTACCCGCACAGCCACCGAGCAAGACTTAGACGCACGACGGTGCTTTCTTTCTGTTTTTCTTTCGCTCTTCTGCGCCTTATGTGCGGTAGAAGAGATCTCGCTCCCCCTCCCCACGCCTCTCCATCCTCAAGTCCTCGTTGCGAGACCATGGCAGCCTCTGTTTGCGTTGCTTTCTCGTCTGCTCGGCTCTGCCCCGCCCGGTGACTCCCTACCAACGCCGTCCGAACTCGAATCCCGACTTCTTTCTCTCGCAATCCACCAAACCTCCGACTTCAGACTTCGTCCAATCTCGAGCACTCGAACTCAGTGCGATCCGCACGTTACTTTCATCTCATCCTGTGGGCTCGACAACACCGATCACTTCCAGGGGTATCCGAGCTGTCTCTCGTCCTGTCCGATGCTCTCAGACCCCATCAGTCTCATTTGAATACTCGTACTCGTCTTCGCTGTAAATGTACACAATGATACCTTGCTCGGAGACTAAGCTCTGTACGTCGATAACCCTCTGAATAAAACTCTGTTCTGCTACGACGAACTTGGCCCGGTTTAAATAGTGGTGGCTTCGGCTTCGGCTTCGGCGACAATATTAAAGTTTTGGTTCATTGACATACCGCAAGTCCATGTAAACGCAGCTGCCACAATCCGTATCAGCACGCCCACAGCCGCATACGAAGGCGATAGAACACAAATTAAATTTGAATCAGCCGCAGCTGGTAAAATGCAAATTTAAATCAAGAGATGCATGGACTAACCCCGAGGCGAACGGGCAGAGGCCGGTGGTGACTGGTGTCTTCACCGATTCAATATATACGGATGGACAACGCTGGGATCCAGTCCTCCATGTCTGCGGTGGTAATATCAATTTCCAGGCCCTCGGGAGCTAAGGAAGCTTTGTTGGGGATAATACATGCTTGGGGATGTGCATAGAAAGGGGAAAATAACCCACAGCAGTACCCGCTCCCGAATCGAACAGATGTCGTGCTGAAATTCTTCCCGTAATTATAATTTATTTTCAAGCCTCCGCAGCGCAAGGCTTTGATCGAAGGACCTGGTTACCCTATGAGATAGACAAGTCAGAGTTCGGTGGACTGATATACCCGCGATTTTTCTGTGAAGTCAATCAGGCGTTGAATCAAAGGGAACCTATCAAACTGGACGATTGAAACGTACCTGGGGAGGAATATTGGATTTGGATAGATCTCCTCATTCGCATTCGTTCGGGCTCCGAGGATGTGAGTCAGTGCTTCATTAATGATTGAACTTGGGACAGAAAGATCGTCTTGTGAACTTCTGTCCTGATTTATCTTGTCTACGCTTGCAAAAAGAGGGAGAAAGAGTGTGTGTGGAATGCTTCAGTGGAAGGAAGCCTACTCACTAGATGTTCCATGACTTGTACATGTGAGCCATAACAGCTCGAGAATCAACGTACACTTACGCCCGGCCTGGCGATGTGTAGCTAGAGGCGCGCCTGCGTAAGGGAGGGTCAGTAACACGAGGACAAAGTGTGATATATATATATACCTTGATTGAACATAGCGCATATGGCTAATTATTAGTGAGTGAGTACTGTGCTCCAGGATCTAGATCTACTGCATCTACTCGAGGATCAGGGGGCCTGGATAACGAGACAGAGTCACGTCCGCACATAAATCTAATTCCAGGCAACGAGATGAATATCTACGGAGTTTCGGGTCCATGAATCGACCTGGAACTGCTCACTGACGCGACGGATTATAGCCTAATTATTATAAGTCTTGAACAAGGTCAGTCAACCAACGCATTGTCAAATTAAAATACTTGCGTACCTGGAATGCCTCTGAAACGGGCAATGGGTGCGCCTTCTCCAGGCACGCCGCGAGTCAGATCAACGAAACCCTTGAAGTCAATGCTTACCTCTTTAGTGTATCCTGAGCTGCGAACACTCGCGCCAATGTGTTGGTCCGGATGTGGGACTTGTGCTCGAGGGTAATCGTAGCGGTGGGTAAATTACGGCCTTGTTGAGGAAGGCGGGGCGAAAAAGCGATGCCGAGGAACTCTGTGAGTGAAGGTACCTCACGGTCAACCCATGAACAAGTTACATTGATTCAAGATCGACTGCGACGACAGCCAAGTCAGAGCCAAGAGATCTGAGAGTCAAGATGAGATTCGGACAGAGGGTTGGAATGAGGGACAAGCGGGTATGTGCAACTCTACTCACACAAGATCACGTACCCAGAATTTCTGAACCCGGATGGAGTTGGAGCCAAATGTACTGGGAGGACCGAGAACCCAACGAGCTACAGAACCAGCGAGCTGGATGAGAAATAGAGGAAGAAATGAGGTGACCGTTGTGGCAGAGTCGGATGGCCGAGGTGTGGAAATCCTTCACACGGCTGGCTGGACGGCTTCTCCATCAGCGGTAATATTTTAGGTATTTTTCTTACTTGCAGCGTATTCTGGTTCAAATACCGGAGCTGCATCAATATGTTCAATCCATTCCATTATCCGAGCTACTGACTACATTTTTCTGTCTCGTATTTTTCACAGATTTAATTCCATGTCTTGCAGGCGCCTACTCGGCGTTTAATGGACTTGGCGTTATTTTATTCGGATTATAGACTTGGTCGGCACAGTGCAAGTTTGGCTGTTGCATTCGTATTTCAAGGCAAGTCCCGAGCGATTTACGGGCATCCGCTTCCTTCAGCATCTCCGAGCTGCGTGCTCGGACGTCTTTTATTTCAAGTTGGATTTTTCTTGGTTTTTGGTTGCAGTGATTTGCATTTTTACTCTTATAATTGTATTACCTTTCTTTGACAGGGATTCAGGCGACGAAGTCAGTCCTCAAGTCCATGGTTCGTAGGTCATGCACATGAGAGTGTCGTTGGGCCCGGCACTGGGACTGTTGGCGGGCAGTCTCCTAGCTCATGCTGCAATTCTTCGACTGAGCTATTGCCTCGCGCATGCCATGGATGTAGGGATTGATCAGTCGTTTGGATTCTTGGCCTTTGCCTTGACATGGGCTACATACTTATTTCTGGTATATATTGCAGCCCCGGCGGTCTTTGAGAACGGACGCGCTGGGTGATTTGGTAATTTTGTTTGTATCGGAATGTAGTACCAAACACGTACACCTTCTTGCTTGCCTATTACCAGCCACTCGGGCTTTCGCATCCACCTCAAGTCGCGTCGTATCTACGTTTAAATTGTCCTACTCGTTCTCTCAGGGGTATCGAAGCCTCTGAGCAGTCTATTCTCGTATTCCTCGGCTGATCGGCTCAGTCTCGCATCGTCATCTGACATCCTATCCATTGAATTGTGCTTTTCGGATCTATCTACAACCTCTTCGTGGTTTTACTACGGAGACGTTTCGATCCATCAAAACCCACCGTTGCACTCGCGCAGCCATCAACTAACCTCACACTCGCATCTCAGGCCACACGCCCGAGAACTCGTATCATTCTATATCTCCTTTTCACATTCGCATTTCTAAACCACATCTTCTACCCATTTCCCACCTATACCTTCACCTATCCCTTCTCATACTCCAGGGATCCAGAGATCCTTCATTTATTTCAGACCCTTCCCGAGCCGCACTCCGGGGACATCTCCCTACTACACCGTACCGTATGGACAGTCTTAGTATCTAGGCGGCGGCTTGCGGTGGCTCCAGTTCACGTGGAGGCAAATCTACGATCAAGTGAAAATGGATGAGAACGGAACTGCACCTACGCCCACAGAACTATAACTTCGGTGCTCAGGGTGTGAACGCGAAGTACTGGGATCGCGGAGGCTGACTCCAGAAAGTCAATATCGAAACATAATTGTTAGATTTCAATACGACCAACCTATAGAATTCAAAGATAATCATCCCAGCGTTTGAAGGCTCGCCTCGCCGCCCCATAGATCAACCCAATACTGTTGATAATGACATCGAGCGTTACCTTGAGCAATATCTTCGAAACATGAAGTATGGGCGAAGGAAGAGCTCGAACAGCTGAAGTCAATAGATCGGAGAGCCTAGTGTACAATGCGACTTACCTTCGAAATCTATCGAAGCCGGGCGCCGCAGTTAGATCTCGGGTGCGAAATCTACATTCTGGGTAAAATGTACGAAATTACCAGAGCACCTTCAATCAAACAGCGACAGGCAAGCACCTTGGAATTCAAGATCATAATTTCGGTCCTTGAGTCTTGACTCGGCCACGACTGTTTTTCAGACCATCATGTACCATATTTCCCAGTAGGAGTAGGAGTGTGAGTCGGAGTGCGATTAGGAGATGGAGGGCCATGAGAAGCTAGGTTCGGATGAGATGGCTGGGGGCAATATAGTTTAACGGAGTGAGATTGAAGGATGAGATAGATCAGGAAATAAAGGAAGGGATGGGATGGGCAAAAGCCGGACGAGAGAGCGCGGAGCGGCGGATGCGCACGGGTGGGCCCTCCAGGCACGAGAATCATTGTGGCGCAGTGTAAATTGTAACTGGATATATGCCGTATCCGTCGCTCGACATTTGTGTCGACGTCGGCGTCGGAACCGGCAGGTGAGTGGAACTCGGAGAAGGAGCTACGGAGGGAGCAGAAGGGATGGAGTGTTGAGGAGGAGACAGGATGAAGGAATGGATGGAGGCTGAAGATACAAGGAGAAGACTCCGAGGCACGGGCGGGAGGACGCTGTTCAATGCTGCAGATATTGACCCATACCGCCATACGGGTGCGTCGGCGACACTGTATCATCCACACATATAACTCAGCATTACTAGCGACCGATGCTAAAGGTAGATGGCAGAGGCAGTAATGGTCTTCAGTTAGATTCGATGGAGGGACCAGTGAGCTGCGTTGGGTGTGCGTTGGCAGAAGAGAAGAGCGAGAGTGACATCATGTGGCGATGCACCACGGAACACAATTCGAGTCGGGCCTGATGAGCCCGTCTTTCTCTTCTTTCCGTCACAGCGCATTTTTCTCTCCCTAGAACGCACGCGCCGACTTGGACACGCGTACACCCCTGAAGACAGAGCTAAAGAAGATTGGTCCTTCCATTGCAAGCTCCTCGTCGGGTGAGCGGGTAGAATGAGCCATGAGTTTGGGTGCGATGCCCATGGTCAGCTCGGAGGGTGGGAATGCGGGTAGTGAACAGGTGCGCAACCATCTAGACATGCCTTCGCTTCTTCACAAACTTCACACGCTCTGAGTTAACACCGGGACTATGTATGCGCTCCCAACTCTGAGTCCTCTCCCTCTCACTGATTCTCGATCCTCAATCGCAACAGGGCTTCTTGCTGTTTCCCACCTGCTTGCCGATGCGGATGCTGACCCTCGGCGTCCACATTCCGCACTTCTGCTCCACTGCACGCTAGAAGTTATACCCGGCGCCTGTGCACCCTCGCTTTCGCTCTTGCACCGCTGTCCTGCCCACGCATCGCCCCGAATCTTCCACTGGCACTCTGCCAGATGCCGACCTTTGGTGTCGTCGGCACTTTTGCTGGCTCGACTTCGCAGCCTTGCCCTCCTACTCCTCGCACGGCCCCTGCACTGCGTGTCCGACAGACCGTGACTTCGCGCCCTGCCCGCCCGCATGTGCACTGCTTCTACATCCTAGACACGGGCCGGTACTCGACCCTTGAGTTGTGCCTGCATTCAGTCTGTCAAGCTCGCACTTCCGCCTCCTGCTCTTCACTGTGCACCTCGTGCGCACCGCCCCACCTCCGTGCTGCACACCTTTCACGTCACCCCCCCTAATCTCTAGTCCCTTCACCCAAGTCGGTCTAGTGCACATCTGCATCTGCTTCTGGTGCTAGACTCAGGCTGCCAGCCGTCTCGCACTGGCCTTCTTTTGTGTTCATTCTGCTTGCTTATCCTGGCATATATCCCACTGATTTCGCTTCCATTCATTCTTACCTCCCCCTCCAGGCTCGAGCCTTCACCACCATCTCGTTTACTACTCCTTAGGCTGAACTCGGGACTCTTGATCGCTCACTTCGTATGTATAAGAGCCGCAATCGCGATAGGCTTGTCTACCAATCGCGATGAAATTTAATTTCTTTCTGCGCTCGTTTGCGCGCACGCCGCGCAAGTGTCTACTTTGTTTTGCTTGTGCGTGTTCCCAATTTATCTTTTCTTCTTCTGCTCTCTCCTTCTACATTCATACCTCATGCGTGTATGCCGAATACCACCGTCAACGCGGATGTTCGATCCACTGTAATCGCTGCAGAGCGTTGATTCCTCGCCTCCTTGCCCTCATTCTCCCTCCTCTCTCCCCATCTCCGTCGACGCCCACCAGCTGCCACGTTCAGGTTCCGTATCCCCACTCCATACTTATACTCCTTGCTTCGAGTTCCAAGTGGTGCTCGATCTTTTCCTTGTGCCCCGCGAACTGCTCGTCTCAATCTCGCACCTTTCCTCGTGCTCCATAGTACCCATTTGCCCGTCCCTGTATCGATCCAGTCCAAGCAAAGCTACATAGCCAACTAGCTGTCTAGAGCGTCCTGCTGGTACTAGCCTGCCAACGCTCATACTCCCAGCTCTTTTGCCTTCTGTTCGATTTTATATCTGTATCTCCCACTAACATCGGGTAACCGGTACATGGCCCACCGTTTTTGTTCTCACATCCTCCGTGATTCGTTCTGGGCTCCTCTGCGTACTGCACTACCACGTATTCGGCCTCAGAATCTATCTCCTCCTTATCTCTAACAATGAAAGGCTCGGACCAGATCTCTTGCGAGCGAGCGAGCAAATGAGAGTCGAGATGGCCTTTAAATTGCTTGTGCTCTCCCTCGTACACATACAGTCGAGATTAGAGTTCTTGCGCCTCGTAGCCCACATGTTCCGATTCCATCCGTTCCTCTCTCCTTTCTGGTTCAACATTTACTTATGGATTTACATCTAATAAATTCTACATTTCAAGTTCTAATCCGGCTCTTTCAGGTTTTGCGCATGTGCAATTGGACCGCCCACGTCGACGACAGCACTGGTGCTGACGCTGGCATCAACACCACTAATGTAGAATCCAGCCTGCATCTTCGATCCGAGGAAAACTGTATGCACTCCGATGGCTGGTTACATATGGTATCATTAAGATTCACATGAGTGCTAGTTCACACGAGTGCTAGCGCTCGTGGCATTGAAATTGAAATATTTCTATCAGTTCCAGTACCCCGAATGTAACCATTGATTACCCAGGTGCCCAGGCAATTGATCACAACCGCTCTGGCCTCCCGTCCCAGTCCCGTTTCCTATATTAATCGAATCCTCCGGCCCGCTTGCTAATACATGAAATATGTCGCTGTGGATGTTCAGCGTCTAATTGCTTTCTGCTAGATCTCCGGATTACCCACGAACAAACTTTCGAATCCGATAGATGTCATGAATTCCAACAAACCCCAACCGGAGCATGAACGAATGTAACAAAATGATGTCCATTTCTATAGAAGACATGTTATCTACACTTCGTGATATTCAATAAGCCTTTCCAACTCTTCTGCCTCTGGTACTTTATCCAGGCTGCAGTATGCCAATGCAAGATTGCGCATAGTCCGAATGGTGTCTGGATGATCGTCTCCCAGAAGCACCCTATGCTTCTTGAGGGCTGTAGCAAAAAGCTCTTCTGCTTGCAGGAACCTGCCTAGTTTGCCGTACGTTGCTGCCAAATTTCCTATGGCCCGTAGTGTCTCAGGATGGTCTTCACCCAGCAGTTCCCTCCGCTTCTCCAACACTACAACCTCCAGGGCCTCTGCCTTGTGCAACTGGCCTAGGTCGAGGTATGTCAATGCTAATTCACCCATGGTCCATAAAGTGTCTTGGTGATCTTCACCCAGAAGTTTCCTCTGCCTATCCAACACCGAAACCAAGAGTGTTTGTGCCTCCTTGATCCGACCCTGGGTGCGATATGTTAATGCCAGACGAGCCATGGCCTTTAGAGTGTCCGGACTATCTTCACCCCAAAGCTGTCTCCACTTTTCGAGCACTTCGAGCTCAAGTGCCTCTGCCTGTGTGAATTGCCCTAGTTTCCAGTATGTCCCTGCCAGATTGCCCATGGTATGCAGAGTGTCTGGGTGATCGTCACCCATATGCTTCCTCTGCTTTTCCAGCGCCGACATTTCGAGCTCTGCTGCCTTCTCATACTGGCCTAGTTCGTAGTATGTTGATGCCAGACTAGCCATGGCACGCAGAGTGTCTGGATGATCTTCTCCAAGACTGGTTCTTCGTTTCTGAAGCACTGCAACTTTCAGAATTTTTGCCTGCTTCAACTGACCTAGTTTATGGTATGTCCATGCCAGATTTGCCATAACACGTAGTGTATCTGGATGGTCATCACCGAGCTCCCTCTCCTTTTCATGCAGGGCAACTTTACGCTCCTTCAACTGCTTCAGCAGTGTTTCTGTAAGAGGGCGGGAGTTTGCATGTTGTGAAATCACTGTTCCACTGGTCTGCGAATTTCCCAAGTTGGAATCAATGGAGTTCAGCCACTCGAAAAATATTTATGCACTCACTGAATCTCCATATAAATGTGGACCTTGGCCCGCATCTGGGCCGGACTGAAAATTCCCGGCATCATGAATATCATGATCCTAGCTATGCTCAATCGGGCACATTTTTAAAAGAAGAAATACTCTCACAATTTGTCCAATGCACTCAGTCTCATCTCCCGGGTTGCACGAATTATCATCCTCAACAGAGCCCAAACCAGAATCATAGCTCTGTGCATCACTATCATCCTCTTGTACTGAATCTGGGTCTTCTGAATCATCGAGTTGCGAGTGATCCGAGTGGAGACTACTTGTGGAATCGTTTTCACAGTTCATTTCCGCCAAGTGATTGTCAGGTGTATCTGGATTGGCTGAGGTTTTGTGTTCCCTATTAACACTCTCGTCAATATCATCTGCACCACATTTTCAACTGTCTCACCCATCAACCATGACATTCAACTCTGCATTGTGGCAGCTAATTGGCAGGATGTCTTCAAAGTTGGCAGCTGCAAATGCACAGGAATTGGGAAGGAGCTCTTCGGCACGAGGTCTAGAAAGTCGTTATTCATAATGGATATTGAATACATTGAATTATATGTTCTTACCTTCGTAATAACTGAACAAATTCACGGCAACATTCAAACCAAGGTTGTAAGGGCCAATCCTGGTGATCAAGTTTGCCCAACCAGCTCAAAATACCAGTGAGAATCATCGTGGCAAGAAAGTCAACACCTTCATAGTCAAATGGTGGTTCCGATTCGTTGGCAGGGCCCAGTGCTAAGATGTCGACCCTGATGTCCTTGAGCACTTGGGTCGTTAGACCACATACCTTTTTCGCAACATCAGAGTGTACACCCCCTGTCTCCGACCAAAACCCTGGTAAGTCAAGAATTCCCCCAAGGTATCTGATGCAGAGTGCCCTGGAAAATATTGAAGCTCCTCTGTAATGTTGAAATCAGAATGGATCCAACAGATTAAAATATCACTCACGAGCAATCATGTTCAACTAATAAAAGCTCAATCACACTGAGTCCCCCGGCATCGCAGGAGGTGAGCTGTGGGATGGTACTGCCCTCCAGTATTGTCGAAATTGTGGTATCAGCCAGGCAAGCTGCAGCTAACATTTGCCAGAATGTCCATTTGTCATCTGGTGCACCATCTGCACGGCTCCATAAAGCAGAAATGGCCTCCGTTGTTGTGTTGCCTTCTATATATTTTTCATGCAGGAACGCACGAAGCCCAGGAAGGAGAGTAACAATTTCCGCAATATCCTTGAAGGCCCGGCACTGGGTATCAGCAGATTCGGTTCTGGGAACCATCATTACATGTAGTTTTCACATTATATAAAACACGCACGGGAGAGCATATCTCATCAACTTGTGGCACCTTTTTTCGAGTTTGGGTGGGATGGAGGTGGACAAAGATTCCAATTGTAGAACACGTTCTTCATCATTTCCGAAGTAGGACTTGATTTTCCGGGCCACGACGTGCGGTCCCAGACCAAAACTATATGCAGCGCGGTTTGCCTGTGTCTCGAGGGCCTTGCCCAAGGAGGTGTACACTCGATCCAAGGTGCGACCGGGGGAGGGAGACAAGAAGCCGTTAAGGATTAGCGCCCATCTTCCTCCCTCAGGACGATTCTCCTCTATCTTCGCAACTGCCTTGTTGGAATCGGGATTCCAAGGGACAAGTGCATCAGAGATGAGAATTGAGGCCATTCACGAGTAGGCGGAAGGGGTGGGATGGTAGTGGGAGCAAAGGAAGAGTAGCGGGAGCCGGCGCTTAAAGAACACAGCCCACATGCACAGCTTGTCATACAGCTTCTGGCCGGTTCACTCGACCCGATGATCTGCATGTACAAGCTGTGAGACGGGCTGTTGAATGGGTTCTTCGAGTACATTCTACTAGTCCGGATTTTCCATCTCCAACACCACTCCTTTTCGACCCCGCCAACAATCGTAAAACAATTTCTTTGTTTTTTTTTTTGTTTTTTGTTTTTTTTGGCCAGACGCTCGCCTGACATTCAGTATTGATTTTGCTGGGCAAACTCCGCCGCAGCGCGCTATGGGAAAGGACAGCACGATAGGCCATCTTTGGGCTCAAAAGTCGCATATTAGGCAAACGGACTCGGCCTGTGTTGAACGTGCGAGGGCATTGTGCCCCCAAGATAGTCCAAATATCCAAGCCATTAATACCCTGCGCAGGTGTGAACCATTTCGTGTGCAGCGCTTCTTGATGGCCAGGATGGAATCAACTCGACTTAACACTCTTCGCTGATGTATACAGGGTTCTCGAACTGGAAATAGCATCCTTCTGCGCCGTGTTCTCCTGGAAAAAGGAGAGGAACAAAATAATCTCATGTCTCTGGAGCGGATCTAACACCCGTCTCACCAATATGTGCGTTGGTTGCTGGTCCACACTGACAGAGCATTGAGGGATCTACACAGACTCCGTGTGGGCCGTGATACTCACAATATCTGGGGCTGGGAGTTGACCCGAGGGGATGGCGAGATGTTCATCGCTTTAAAAGAATTTCTCACACTCATCTCTACCTTGTGAGTCTTGTTGTGCGCGCAATGAGCGGGAGTGATTTTTGCTGATAGAGTCCACTATGACTGTCCATATCCCACGCAGGAGCAAAAGAAATCTGGACTCCAACATATGTTGAAAGCTAATACCCTCAGATGTGTAATGGATCGCCCGAGTCAGCTGCAGTGATTTCTCAAGTAATCAACGAAGGCTCGATGTTCCTGGGTTGAAGAGTTTCGGGGGTCCCAAGACCCTGGGGATAATCAACATCGCCATGCAGCGCACAAGTTGCACTGCGAACAAAGTCCAATCATTTTTCGGAACAAAAAGAAATTGACGCCATAAGATCGAATCTGAAATCCAACGGGCTTCCTTCTCTGAATCGCACCAGTGAGATCAGAGATGTGGCGCACACTACGGGTTCCAGCAAAGGAAAGCTAGGTCCGGAATATTTATTGATGGGCGTGAACGGCCACAGAGGAAAATAAACCTTCGGGATTGGATTTTCAAGGTTATCGAAAATAAACCCAAAAAACTTGCCCAAGGAGATACACAAAGAACTTGGAAAAACACAGCAACGGGATCCCGATGTCTGAGCCAGATGCACCACGCGCGTAATCAGGTCTGGTAAATATGGAGGGGCAAATGAAGTGCGCAAAACACCATAGGACTGAACTGGTTAGTGGATGATAGATGGTCCCAAACTTGGAGAGATGTCAGATGAAATGCCTGAGGGTGGCAGAACACACAAATGGGCACACTTGAGAACCGCGGGAAAAGAGAGAGAAAAGAATATCTGCGTGGAGGATGTCGGACGGGTTCGATGTCCTCGTGGAAATTGTGGACCAATGAGGGAAGTGAAGCCATTTGCAAAATAAATGTCATCACAAAGACTCAGACCCCGAGTGCAGCTGCCCGCTCTCCAAAACACAGTGCTGTTCATAGATCAACGCGATGGTGAGGGTCTACCATTTGGTCATGGGGATTCGTACGGTGACGCAGGTACCACTAGTCTCCAGCATGATCAACCACCTCCTGCACCCGTATCTGGGAATTTATCTACGAGTGAATGCAGCGAACCCAGGAGGGAGATGAGTTGAGTACCCAAGCAATATACTGCGCTCAGCTCTCAAAGCCCTGGGAAAACTGGGAGTGTAATTCAAACGCAGCAAATCGGGATGCGGAATTTACATAGAAGCGGCCACAGATGGTATCGTCCACTTCGTGGGTACGCTCAGTGAGAATACGGGACAGCACACTAACAACAGAAGTGGTGGGGGCATCGGGGAGAACGCAGGGACGCAGCTACAGGTACAGGTTCTCCGTGTTGCTGGGTATAGACTTCGGCGGGCCTTGGGCTAATAGGCGGATCTCCCGAATTCCGGAAACCCAAAAATTAATAGAACCCAGAAAGCCTAACAGGTCGGAAGGCGGAAGGCGAGGTAGGGGATGAATCGAAGAGAGATGCACTGACGGCTGCAGACGCAGGTGCACACTGGAGCGCGGAGACCGGAGGACGTGGGTGTGCGTGTGCGGTTCAGTGCGAGAAATTGAATGGTAGGAGCATTTTTAGTTTGAACCGTGCACGGCAGCCCAGCATCAGCCCGGCGGAAAAGACCCGGAAACAGGAAAGCGCGGGACCGAGTAGAGACGGTGGAAGAGCAGAAGAACAAAGAAAGGCTGATGATTGACGGCACGGAACTCAGATGACGCAGACGAGCAGTGGGTGGTATGGGAGTAAATATGACAGAATCGGGCGCCTGCGCCGCCTCGTTCAGGACGACGGGCAGCACAGGGAAGAGAACGAGGCAAGTGGATCGTAGTGGGCGTTATGATGGGGCGATAGGGCGAGACTCGGAGAAAGGAGCCCAAGAACTTAGAAGATGAACATACTTACACGAGTTCAGGTGGAATAATAAACGAGGTGCTACCGGTAGTATTTGCAAGAGGGTTTCACGGCATTGGAATTGGTGTCGAGCGAGCTGCGATGGCGGGAGAGGAAGAGATTCAGCATGACGCATCAAGTCGGGCCGGGTGATCCGGCGTCTTCTCTTCTCCCTTCGTCCTCTCATCGCCGTCTTCACTTTCTTCCCGTACAACGTACGCACCGGCTTAGACTGAGTTGGATCCACTACCAGATCCATCAATAAGTTAAAGCCGCTCGCTCTGTCCTCCTTCAAGTGCGAACCCCGAGGCGTCATCGGCGGGCGGAAAGAGGCGTGAGGTGGGGCGTGAGTTAGCATTTGGGGATGGGGTGGGGTGTTCGGGGTGAACTGGTGCGTAACCATCCAGAGCAGCCCTCGTTTTGACCAGGACTATGTGCCACAGCACACTCGCCGCTCGCGCTCCTCCACGCCATTCCACGCCGTCTGCGCTGGTTCTTGTCCTAGCGCTCCCCCCAGCCCTTCCGACCCTCTTCCTTTATCGCTACCGCTTCGAACCAGATCTAATCAGGCTCCTTCCATCTTTCTCCTGCCCCACCAACGCTCGACACCCAAGCCGCCGCCCAGCTCCCCCCCCTCGCGATCCGTTCCTACTCCGCGCTCCTCTCCCTGCACTTGCAGATGTACCCCATGATTCTGCCCGCTCCACACGCGTGACCCGCCCCTCGTCGCTGTCCTGTGTGCGCCGCCCTCGCCGCCGGCATGCGCACTGCTTCTACTGCACACGCGTCCACCTTCCCTCAGCCCTCCCGGACCATCTTCATGCTTGTGGTGCAAGCCTGCTTCCCATCGCCCTGCCCCCGCACGCGCAGTACATGTAGTTCTCCCGGTGCTCGCACACTCATGCGCGATCCGCCCCTGACGGCGCGCCGGTACCACGCTGTTGCATGCCGCTCGATCTCACTCTTCCCTCGCTCCGTGTGCGATCCGCATTGTACGACCCCTATGTCCCCCGCCGTATCGATGCGCATACCTTCCGCTCCCGTCTCTCCCGTCTCTCCTCGGGCTCCTCCAGACCCTCTCTGTCGCTCTTACTTGCGTCTCGCTGAGCCAGCATGTATCCCATCCCACCTCTATCCAAATTGTGCCTCCTCCGATCTTTCTGCTCAGCCTTGCTCTTCATCTTGTTCTGGTCTCTGCGCGGCGTTCTCACTCGCTGGACTCCGCCTCCTGAAGCCTGATTTGTACCGGCACTCGCCTAGGACTCTTCTGCTTCTTAATCTCCGTCTCCTCCTCAATCGACTTAGCGCTCGGATTATGAATAGCCAGCGAGCTAGTAAGTAAGCCTTGCGATCGACATGGGATGGACCTTTTTTTGCAATCGAGATGGTCTCCGTCCCATGTGCGCCTCGCGAGTCTGTTTCATTCTGTCCATCCGTTCGCTTCTTCCTGTCCTAAATCTAAAAAGTTATATACTCTAGTTCAACCTCCGCGCAATTCACCCGCTGCTGCTGGATCTAGAAGGAACGCGATAGGGAATAGGGACCGTACGCGTGGTGACTATGCGATGGTTAACATTTCTGCTAGCATTGTTGAAGTCGATATCGTACGTCTGTCTACAGCACGTCGAATCATCCACGCCCTTCGACACGTCTTCACTCTCATGCTTTGCCAATAAATAAAATCAATATTTTGCCGCACTTGCGGTGTGATGCATTTCCTGCTGCTTCATTCCACCAATCTCGCGCGGCATTCTGCGACTGGAGGACGTCCACCCGCGGGACAAAAAAGAACAAGAAGGAATGAAAAAATTGGTAGTTCATTGTTCGATGTCTCGAAGGCGAAGCGAATACGCCCTCTCCAACGTAAGTGTCGAAGCAAACTTACCAAGCATCGGATAAAGTACTGAATCGTAGTAGGAAAATGGCTGGCCTGATCATGCCGGTATTTGCTTTGGTAACTTCTCGTTAGACAGGAATCATCGTGGGTCCATGGCGCAAAGGAGACCTAGGCTTACGGTGGGGAATTCGCGTAGTAATGCGCTTCCAGGAAATTGGGAAACACAAAGGCGATACACCGGAATTGGGATGCAGATGCGCGGCCGCGTGCACACATCGAGACTGGCTGAGTGGCCGTGTGCAATCCATGGGTGAATTCATCCAAACCTCATATAATCGTTCGCCACCTGCGAGAGCTTGAAATGAATTGAAGGCCACTGAACGAGAGAAGGTGGAAAACACAGAATCGTGACCTGTCGTCTGCTCGTTATTCAGAGGATTTTCTTA
This sequence comes from Mycena leptocephala, assembly GCA_029378395.1. NCBI lineage: Eukaryota > Fungi > Basidiomycota > Agaricomycetes > Agaricales > Mycenaceae > Mycena > Mycena leptocephala. Next base: position 26,318 of record JARJLF010000530.1, on the reverse strand, counting down.
TGGATCTGAAACCACGAACGGAGCATGGGGTGTGATTGAAATCAGGGAAGATGCAGAGGTAACATTCGACGAAAGAGGCACACCGACAGTAAGAAATGCACTCGTCGCGAGAGGAGTCGCGACCATCTCCGGGGCCCAGTTCGAGTTGCAACTGCGCACCGACGCAACGCGCCACACGATAGCTATAAATCTGGAACAAGATCAGTCAGCCAATGCATTGAATCCGTGCATATGCAGGGGTGGAAATACATGGGTGCCTGGAATGCGTCTGAAACCGGCAGCGCGCCGCGAGTCGAGACTCAAAGGAAATTCAGACTGGATAAGTGCTTGCCTCTTTACCATATCATGAGCTGAGAACACTCGCGTTAATGTGTTGCAATGGATTTGGACTTCTGCCGGAGGGTAGCCGTAGCGGTGGGGGAATTACAGGAGAGGCAAGGGTCGGGATATCAGACCAACGTATACCAAGGTGCGAAAGGATCAACGAGACGCCGATAAATCCGAGCAGGTTGGATGGTTGATGGGCTTGTGATGAAGCTGGGGCGAATGTCGATGCCTACGAAAGTCTGTGAGTGAAAGGTACCTCGGGGTCGATCCGGAAACAAGTGACATATAATAACTTGCATGGATAGAAAGTCGACTGCGAGGACAGCTAACTCAGACCCAGGATATCTGAGAGTCAAGACGAGATTAGGAGGAGAGGGTTGGATTGATCGACGAATGTATGTGTCGCCACCAAAGTAGAGTTGACCTGACGATGAGGACTAAATCTTGAATTAAGTCAGTCAGTCAGTCCTCCGGTACGACTACACACGCAAGATCACATACCCTGTTTTTCTGATCACGGATTGAGTTGGAGCCAAACGTACTGGGAGAACAGAGAACCCAACGAGCTACAGAACCAGCAAGCTGGATGAGAAATAGAGGAAGAAATGAGGTGAACATGGATTATGGAGTCATTGTCTGGGTAGCTTGGCGCGGCTTGCGGTCGACCCAGTTCGCATGCAGGCAAATCTGCTATCGAGGGAAAATGGATAAGAACGAATCCGTACCTACGTACACAGAACCATAATATTCGGTGCTCAGGTGTGAACGCGAAGTACTGGGATCACGGAGGCTGAATCCGGGATGTCAATATTGAAGACATAATTGTTATATTTCAATGAGACCAACCTGTAGAAAGTCATCTCGGCGTTTGAAGGCTCGCCTCGCCGCCCCATAGATCAAGCGAATAGGGTTGAATATAAAATCGAGCGTACCTTGCGCAATATCATCGAAACCGGAGGCAAGAGCGAAGGAAGAGCTTGAACAGCTCAAGTCAATGGATTTCGGGCAGTGCCTAGAATGCAATTAATGCGACTTATCTTCGAACTCCAGTCAAAAGCCGGACGCCGCAGTTACAGTAAATCATCCCAAGTCTGGGTAAAACACACGACATTAGCCAGAGCAGCTTCGAAAAAACAGCGATAGGCAAGCATCTTGGAATTCAAGTCATAATTTCGGTCCTGGAGGGTTGACTCCGCCGAGATCGTTTTTCAGACTGTCTTGTACCACGTCTGCCAGGAGGAATGCGAGTGCGATTGGGAGTGCAAGTAGGCGTTAGAGGCGATGTGAAACTAAGTTAGAATGAGATGGAAAAGGGCAAGAGAATTGAACGGAGGGATGGGATGTGCAAAAGTCGGACGGGAGAACGCGGAGCGGCAGGTGGGTGGTGGTGATACTAGTGAAACGTGATAGTGGTGTATAGGTCATGCAACGGATGCGCATGGGTGGGTCCTCCAGGAATGAGGTTCATTGTGGGCTGGTGTAAATTGTACCCGGATATATGCCATGTCCGTCGCTCGACATTTGTGTCGACGTCAGCGTCGGGACTGGCAGGCGAGTGGAATTCGGAGAAGGAGCTACAGGGGCGATCAGAAGGGGAGGGGGGGGGATTTATTATACTCGTGTGGTTCACAGGCTGAACAACGAGTTTACGGAAAACATACAAGTAGTTACAAGTAGTACTGTAGCGGGTGGTTATCCTCACAGAATTCTACAAGATGATGACCGAGGATTTTTGGGCGAGTCATCCATCAACCAACGACCTGGAAACACAAACACAACAACAAAAGAAACTGGCCTCCAAGGTCGAAATTCTCCCGAGGATGGCCATGACGAAATCCAAGGGTGGCCGAGCGCTCCGGTGGTATCCCGTGGACCCATCTCTCGAGTGGTTAAGGCAAGTCGGTCCAGGTTCCGTATGGCCAACTGCTCCAGTGGTATCTACGAGTCCAAAGGTTCGAACGAAGGACGCGTTGTCTGTGCGAGTGTAGATTCGCGCCAAGCCAACCTCATCACGGAGTTGGGCCCCATGGTCCGTGCGCACCAAAACGCCAGCGCATCATGTCGTCCGTCGCTAAGGCTGGCCAACCCCCACTGCATCGTGTGCATGCCCAGGTGAGTATCACAGTGGGTCCCATGGAATCCATGTTGAAGTGAGAGGTAAGGACCCGGTCCAGAATAAGCCAGTGAGAGCCGCGATCACTACGTAAAAAAGGACCAAGGTCGACCTCGTCGTCCTGAGGTAGTGGGTGGCCAATCCATGGAAAGACAAACTTTGTATCGACACCCCGAACGGTGTTTGGGCCCAAAGATCCATGATGGCCAGCATTCGAGGACTGCCAAAAGTTGACATGGTGGTTCCGGACAAGGATCGTGATGGGAGTGTTGAGGAGGAGACAGGATGAAGCGATCGGCAGAGGCTGAAGATCAAAAGAGAAGACTTGAAGGTGGGAGGACCCAGATATTGGCCCATTCGCGTGCGTCAGCGACATTGTATCGACACGGAGAACTCATTATTACTAGCAACCAATGCTGAATTCCTCATTCGAGTCGGAGGAGTACGACACACATACTGTTTGAAGTTGAGAGGCCAAGTTTTTTTGTACGTGTGAAGCGCTGTAGACTATGGTAAGGCAGACAGCGATGCGTGTGGCCCGGGTGTCGAGAACTTCGTAGCAATTGGTGATCCGACCTATGACTCATGAGCGGCGCCGACTGCTACCTTCTTTGTTCTTCAATGCTCGCACACCTTACAAAACAACAGCAAGCACGTGCTTGGTTGCTCTTTCTTTCCTCTCACTTCCATGACACCGTCCTCTGGTCTCCCGTGTCTGGGTTCACGCTACACTTGCGGGTGTGTTGGTCCACCATCCCTTTCCGTGCTTAGCTGGCTTCTCTGCCACACTGTATGGTACTGATATGTACGTCGTCTCTGCACATCCACGTGGTCTACTAACTGCGGTTATAGGCGGGCACGTCGTGGTGTTTTAACAGACCTTTGAGTTCCAAGTCGTAATGCTAACCTCAAATCCTTCCAGCTTGGATGCCAACTTTGCGCATGACACCATTCGTCATCGAGGTGAGCAATCGCTCTTGGGATTTTTTACAATGTACATAAACTAATTGATTCTGTGCAGGGATATGAAGTCGAAGCCGTGGTAGTACGAGGAACGACGAGGCAGGTTGCAAAGATCCATGGGAACGTTGGCAGCACCCTGTTGTACACCTTTTGTGTAGCTTAGTCACAGTATAAACCCAGATTTTATCCTTATGATTCCTGGGTCGAGCGCGCGCGATGAGCCATCCAAATTGTGGCATAATAATACAGAATAGGTGCAGGCAGCCTCTGCTGCATAGGACTCCAGAGTGCTGCATAGTGGTGGCAGTGCCACTGCATAGTGCGGCCTAGGGGGATGTACGTATGGCTATGCAGCACTATCAACAACTGTCAAGTATCAGGTCGTTTTCCAGATGGACTGCACAATGCCTCCAATATATTCAATCACCACATAAACTCCCGTTGAGATCCTCTCACAGTGCACCCCTTTATCGTGGCCTAATATTCAGCTCGTGCATCGCACCCAAACCCTTGCAAAATAATGCCGCACAAGACCTATTTCTCATCGGCTCGACTTTTCTTTTGGCCTCGTTGAAACTGGTGGAAGGTGGAACAGTACGTGAGGCACCCGTAACGGAGTATAAGGAGCATTGACAGGAGGCCGAGTAAGCTCATCATCATTTGAACGCCAGCGCCACCCCTCACTCATTGTAACTGAATCCCAGATATCCAAAGTTGAAGAAGACACTCGACGAACTGCCGATCAGGAAATTCGACGTATGGGGCAATTACCGACTTTTAAAACGCGTCCGCAGGTTCTCGAAGCAGATGAAATGGCTGTTTAAGGCTATTGATGCGAGGGGTCTTACTGACCTTTCGCGGTTACAGTAACCATACCTTTAGATGACCGTCAAAGAGGACTGGCTGCACCAGATGATTAAAGAGCTTCAGGAGATACGCAGCTATGGATGTGCAATCGTCAATGCGGCTGATCTTGCCAACGTAAACGACGATGCCATCCTCCTTCAAGCTGCGGTTGAGAAATTCCCACATCTGGACCACGACGTCGCAAAAAAATGGGCGGATTTCGCGGAAATTAGAGTGGTTGTGCGTCAGCCATTGGAGCCACATAGTAGCTCCAATGCTGTGTGCAAACTGATGGCTCCACCGCCCAAATATGGTGTCAGAGGCCGATGAATGGCTCGGTGGAGCCATTCACCTGCTATTTTTGCGCACTGCAAAACAGCCACGAGGTGGCTTCAATGGCAGTTGCACAAATACGCTATTCTTCTGTATTACAACATCCCGCTTCTGCTTTCCTACATTAATTGATCCTCTGGCCCACTTGCTAATGAATGAAATATGTCCATGTGAAGTTCAGCCTCTACTTGCTTTCTGCTAGATCCCTCAGGTTCTCCGGATTACCCACGAAGAACCCCTAAATCGAATCTGATACAGTTCATGAATTCCCACAAACCCCAACCGGAACATGAACGAATATTGAACAAAATGAGGTCCACTTCTACATCAGAATACATGTTGTCTACACTTCGTGATATGCGACAAGTCTTTCCAGCTCTTCTGCTTCTGGCACTTTATCCAGCATGCGGTACATCAATGCAAGATCACACATAATCCGAATGGTTTCTGGATTATCTTCGCCCAGAAGCTTCCTATGCTTGTCGAGGGCCGTAGCACAAAGCTCTTCCGCTTGCATGAACTGGCCTAGTTTGTAGTATATCCATGCCAAATTGCCCATGGCCAGTAGAGTGTCAGTATGGTCTTCGCCCAGCAGTTCCCTTCGCTTCTCCAGTACTAAAACCTCCAGGGCCTCTGCCTTGTCAAATTGGCCCAGGTCGCTGTACGTCAATGCTAAATTACCCATGGTCCTTAAAGTTTGTTGGTGATCTTCACCCAGAATTTTCTTCTGCCTATCCAGCACGGAAACAATGCCTCCTCAGACCGACCCTGGCCGCGATATGTTGATGCCAGATAACGCATGGCATTTAGAGTGTCTGGACTATCTTCACCCAGAAGGTGCCTCCGCTTTTTGAGCAATTCAATCTGGAGTGTCTCTGCCTGTGTGAATTGGCCTAGTGCTTTGTATGTCCCTCCCAGATTTCTCATGGTATACTACAGAGTGTCTGGATGATTTTTACCCAGGTGCTTCCTCTGCTTTTCCAGTACTGATATTCCAAGCTCTGCTGCCTTCTCAAACTGGCCTAGTTGGTGGTATGTTGATGCCAGAACAGCCATGGCACGGAAAGTGTCTTTATGATCTTCTCCCAGAATGGTTCTTCGTTTCTGAAGCACTGCAACTTTCAGAATTTTTGCCTGCTTCAACTGGCCTAGTTTATGGTATGTCCGTGCCAACCTTTCCATAGCTTTCAAGGTATGCCGATGATCATCGCCAAGGTCCCTCTCTTTTTTATGGAGTGCCACTTTACGATCCTTCAGCTGCTTCAGAAGTGTTTCCATAAGAGGGGGTAGGGTTGTGTGTTGGTGAGCCATTGCAGTTCCACTTCCCTAAATTTGCATGAAGTTCAGCCATACTGAATAATTTGTGCACTCACTGAATCTGTGTATAAATGTGAACCTTGATCTGTCTTGGGCCCAGGCGGGAAATCCGAGGTATCGGGAACATCATGATTCTAGCTGTGGTCAGTCCAGCATATTTTTTTAAAGACAAAATAATTTCACAAGTTGTCCAATGCACTCCTGACTCTCATCTCCCACGTTGCCTGAAGTGCAATCATCAACAGAGTCCAAACAAGAATTACAGCTCTGGGCATCACTATAATCCTCTTGTATTGAATCTCGGTCTGCTGGGTTCTCTGAATCATCGTGCTGCGACTGATCCAAGTCGAGACTACTTGTGGAATTGGTTTCACAGCTCAATTCTGCCAAGTTATTTTCAGGTGTATCTTGGTTGGCTGAGGTTGTGTGTTCCCTGTTCCCATTAAGGCCATTATCAATACCTTCCACGCCAAATTTTCAACTGGCTCACCCATCGACCATGATATTCAACTCTCCTTTTTGATACCTGCTTGGCAAGACATCTTCAAAGTTGGCAGCCGAAAATGCGCAAGAATTGGGAAGGAGCTCTTCAGCACGAGGTCTAGAAATTTATTTATTTATGACAAATGTTGAAGGAATTGAATTGTATGTCCTTACCTTCGCAATAACTGAAGAAATTCACGGAAACTGTCAAACCAAGGTTGCATGAGCCAATTCTCGCGATCAAGCTTGCACCAGCTCAAAAGACCAGTGAGAATTGTTGTCGCAAGAAAGTCAACACCCTGATAGTGAAATGGTGGTTCCGACTCCTCGGCAGGGCCGAGTGCCAGAATGTCGACCCCAATGTCCTTCAGTACTCGGTTCATCAGACAGCACAGCTTGTTTGCAACATCAGAGTGTACACTCCCCGACTCGGACCAAAATCCGGGTAGGTCAAGAGTCCCGCCCAGGTATCGGATGCAGAGTGCCCTGGAAAATGTTGAAGCTCCACTAAATGCTGGGATCAGAAGGGATTCAATCGATGAAGATGTCACTCACGAGCAATCATGTTCGACTAATAAAAGCTCAATCACACTGAGTCCCCCTGCATCGCAGGAGGTTAGCTGTTGGATGGTACTACCCTCCAGGATCGTCGAGATTGTGGTATCAGCCATGCAAGTTGCAGCTAACATTTGCCAAAATCTCCATTTGTCATCTGGAGGACCATTTGCACGGTTCCACAACTCAGAAATGGCCTCTGTTGTTGTTATGCCTTCTATATATTTTGCCTGCAGCAACAGAGCACGGAGCCCAGGATAGAGAGTAACAATTTCCGCAATGTCCTTGAAGGCCTGACACTGGGTATCGGCAGATTCGGTTCTGAGGACCACCATTAGATGCAGTTTTCACATTAAATAGAACACACACGGAAGAGCATATCTCATCAGCTTGTGGCACCCTTTCTCCAGTTTCGGTGGGCCAGAGGTGCACAGAGATTCCAACTTTAGAACCCGTTCTTCGCTGTTTCCGAAGTAAGACTTGATTTTCTGGGCCACGACATGCGGTCCCAGCCCAAAACTGTATGCAGCGCGGTTGGCCTGTGTTTCGAGGACTTTGCCCAAGGAGGTGTAAACCCGATCCAGGGTGCGACCGGGGGAGGGAGACAAGAAGCCATTGAGCATTAGGGCCCATCTTCCTCCCTCAGGACGATTCTCCTCTGTCTTTGCGACTGCTCTGTTGGGATTCGGATCCCAGCGGACAAGCGCATCGGAGATATGTGTTGAGGCCATTCACGAGTAGGAAGAGGGGGGGGGGCGGGGGCGGGTGGGATGGTAGTGGGAGCAAAGGAAAGGTAGTGGGAATCGGCGCTTAAAAAACACGCTGCAGACACAGCCTGTCATGATTTGGCATACTCGCAACATTTTTCGCTCAAACTTAAACCCGGACACCCCGGGTTATCACAAGCAACGAGATTGGCAAATATGTTATATTTGCAATCTAGAACAAGACAACACATACGGAATAACCAACAGGGGGTTATTCATATTCGCTTGAGGCGATCGGGTCCGCAATAACCAACCAGGGGTTATTCAAACGACGATCGGGATACCCCGATCGCCCGTTACCAAGATCGAACAGCTAGGAGCGTTTGTTATTTCACAAAGAGACAACCATCAGTTTCACAAGATGCAGTATATAAAACCCCATAGAATCTACTTGTACCTTAGATTCTACCTCGTCTAATATCAAGTCTACTTCGACCTGACAATGACGCAGCGCTCTCTCACCACGACTACGAACGACGCTCGTATACATATCATCTTCTCCTCGAGTTACCCTCGAGTTCGGTGACCAGGCGGTTACTCCACCGCCTCCTCCAAGTCTCGCGACACTCCGCCTCGACGGCTACAGCCAAACTTCCCCAGTAGAGCCGGGTTGTTCAGCGCTGCCCTCTCGTTGTCGGTTGCGATCACTTCAGACCGGATTATTCGACTATCGTCCCGGCCGGGTTATCCACTGTCCCGCCAAAGCCAGGTCGACCCAGGGCTTGTCTTGACAGTTGACCAGAGTGCAACCCGAAGCTCTTTCCCAACCCCAATGAATTCTGCCCATCTCAGTGGTGCGGCGTGCTAGCTAATGAGCTCATCGCCTTCTCTCTCGGTCCTCGCACTTGTAAACTGTGTTCTTCCCACCCACACCAAACCTACGCTGACATGTAATCTGTTTCATAGGCATTGGCCGAAGCTTCGCCTTGACAGAGGGGGTAGCATTCTTGGCCCACCTGCTCCGCGATTGGAGGCTCCACGCCGTAATAGATCCCGGCGAGACGAGGGAGCAGTGGCGCGCGCGGGTCATGCAACCGTCCAGAAGCCTGGACCTGACTCTGGGCGTTGGGAAGTTCCCGGTTCGGCTTATGAGGAGGTAATCAACAAACTGTTCAATATACACATTCTTCACATCTTTTACATCATTCCCGTTGTTCTAAGAAAAGATATTTATGGTTAGATCTAAGGAAACTAGTTTCACCCCAGTGCCGGCTCACCACATTGAGAATTGATATGGGGAGAAACTCTCAAACAACGCGTTTGCAGGTCATGGGGCTCAAATGCATCGGGTTATGAGGTGCTGCAGCTCGCTGATGTCTTTTCCGTCCTGCGCACAATAATCATCACCCATGAAGGGCTCGCTCCTGCGGTATACAGTACACGCTGTGGATGGCCCTTCTGGAGGCCGATACTCGTTCACGCAGAGCTACATATGTGGCCTCGGCACCTCGGTGTTCGCCGCCGCTTCCCGCCACCGCCGTCACCGCACGTCGAGGTGCAAGTGGCTGGACTGGTAGAGCGTGGACTGGATGCATTCATAACACCGCCGACCTATCACGGCCCAGGGATGCGAAGGACTTAGACCCCGTCGGCCCCCTGGGCGAGAAGTGGTGTGTCGGGAGGGATCAAGTGGTTGACCCGCTCGTGGTTACTGAAGGCTTGAGCCCGGGCGTGGGTCAGGCTCGGGTCGGGCGGGGGTGGCTGTACAGGGACTGTTAAAATTGAATTCGGATATTATCTGGGACTGAAATAACGAGCTAATTAACCGAGGAATTCCATGTTCCACCCTCACAAACACGTTGGCAGTCCACAGTTCAATCATTGATTTGTATAATTCATCGCGCCTCCCCCCAGCGGCCTGAGATCTTCATTTCAATAAATTCATCGAAATTTACCTTTAAAAACATGTTTATGACTCCTTCTGGTGTCCATGGATCATTTGAGTTAAATATTGAATGCAACTCAACCAGACCATCCACGGCAGATACTGTAAGTTCCTGCCGTTTCTATGTTTCCCCAGACGTGTAGTACCTCCAACAAAACTCTGATTTCCGAAGCGCTTTGAAATTAATGTCCCCGAGCACGGGCTCTGACTCTGATAATTTCACGGCCTCTTCACCCCCACCAAAAAAAAAAAAAAAAACACAAGGAACAAGAGAAGAAAACAAAGAAACGTGATATACTGATCACGCAGGCCTGTAGGACTCGATCGCAACTGGCGTAAATCCGTATATATCGAATCGGTCAATACACCAGTCTCCGCGCGTTCGACTCGGGGGGGCCAATTAGTCCATGCATATCTCCGCTTATCTCTGATAATTTCACGGCCTCTTCGCCCCCGCCAAAAAAAACACAAGGAACAAGAGAAGAAAACAAAGAAACGTGATATACTGATCACGTAGGCCTGGAGGACTGGATCGCAACTGGCATAAATCCGTATATATCAAATCGGTCAATACACCAGTCTCCGCGCGTTCGACGCGGGGCCAGTCTATGCATGTATCTCTTGATTTAAATTAGTCCATGCATATCTCCGCTTAACTTCGTGTTTTACCGACTGATTCATATTCAATTTTGTGGTTTACCGGCTGGCGCGCTGATAAAGTACGGAGTGGAGCGGCTACGTTTATGATGTACATTATTTCGAAAGATTGATAGGGTTACCAAAGCCAACGCCAGCGCTATGGACTATCAAAGGGAGGGGCGCTCTGCTCTCTCGCTATCTGCATCAGGCCGTAGCAGAATAGAGTTTGATTGAGAACGCTATCGACGTGCACAGCAAGAAGAGTACGAGTGCGAATATTCGGATGATTGGATCTGAGAGAATCAAACAGGATTGGAGGCATGTACAGCTTGAATACAACCAGCAGCGCATGCCCGACATCGGTGTATCAGCCCACGATAAGATGCAGGATGGTACAGAGTGCCCGAAGTGCGAGGTTTGGATGAACTGGGAAATAAAAAAAAGTCGGTATTCGGATTAGGAATGCGTTGAAATGAGTGGTGCTATGTTACCAGGCGGGCCGGACAGGCAACAAGGACGGAGACTGGATATCAAAAAGGGGGCTTACGGATGGAGGAGAGCAAAGGAAGCGGAATCGATAAGGTGGACGAATGAGAGCTCAAAGCGCAGAAGACCAAAAGAAACACAGACCAAAAGCCTAAGGTGGGTCTTGCTCGGTCGTAGGGGTAGGAGCCCTCTCTAAGCTAAGTCAGCGGAGGAAACACAGTCCGGTGAGCGCAAAGCGGAGCGCGGAAAATTGAAGCCAGACAATGAATGGAACCGATATCGATATGGGATATATGGCCCTCGAGATATAATACATGTGTGAAATACAATACTCGACACGCGAAATGAACACAAAACGGAGCCACAGGAGCTCAAGGAAGAGGAACGGCCGGTGGTCTCGCACACACCGTAGGCAGCAGTGAAGCTGTACCAGATCGAGCTTGGGATCGCTATGAGGAGCGCAGCTGAGGACGGGGGCGGGCGGCGGAGGCGAGGCGCATGGTGCATGGAGGGAGATCAGATCGAGATTAATGGAGGGCGTGCGGACGCATACGCAAGAGTGTCGGTACGCGCGCTGGTGCAGTGGGAGGCGTATGACGCAAGGAGCGAATGGTGAGCGATGGAGGGCGTGCAGACGAATGCACAAGAGCGAGGGTGCGCACGCCGGCAGTCCGTGGTCGGGACATTCAATGGCTAGGGTGATGGTGTGGGCGGTCTCGGGCATCGGGCGTCGGCAGTGTCGGGCGTTGACTGGGGAAGTACACGAAGCTAGAAACGAACTATTTAGGCGAACACGGTAACGACATAGATCTCAGGAAACATAGATCTTGGGTACTCGATGGAGTTATAGACGGAGACTAAAATGCAAACAAAAGAAGCGATGAGCTCAAGCGACGATGATGGACACAAATGAGACAATCTTACAATCAAAAAGGGCGGACCTCAACGAGGCCGATGTCCAGGGCATGGTTGAAGGCAATGAGGGCAGCCGCGCAAGTCTTGTAGCACTTGAGAACGTTCTGCGACACCCCAACGACGGATTGCAAGGCGAGCGCATGGTTCTGGGTGATACCGACGGTCTTGACTTTGAGCACGGCATACCAGGATTCGCTGTTGTCGTACACGCCGAATTCGTGAAGGTGGGAGGTGGGGACGGAGGCGTAAAGAGTCCCAGCGACCCAGGGGGTATTGGGGATGACTGTGGTAGGCGCAGGCGGGGGCGGGGGAGGAGGACCAGCGGGGGCGGCCGCGACGGGAGCAGGTGCGACGGTGACAGGCGCAGGAGCTGGCGAGGAGGGGGGGTGAGCGCGAGGAGCCTGCCGAGCTACATATAGACAAACCTGCATTGACGGGATGGCCCACTTTGACCATAGCCGCGAGGTACTGGAGAGCGGCTAGAACAAAGAGTCAGAAGACGACGAATAACAAACAAGATGAAGAACTAACCTTCGCGCTGCTCGGGGGTAGCAGAGGTAGAAACTGCCGCTGCCGCCACAGAACCAATGAGTGACTCTGTAGCGGCAGCGGTTTCGGTGAATTTAGTCATAGCGAGGTTTGAAAAAAAAATAGAGAGGTTGTTGGGGGGTGGAGGAAAGATGCACGAGGGATGGGTGGACTTTATAGTCAGTTTTTGAACTCCGACAAACCCACATGCGGAACCAGGAAGAAGTAACGATTGAATCGAGCGATGTGACCGAGTGATGCGACGCCGCTTCTTCAGACTTGACCTCCCACCTCGCTGGCAACCGCAGTTTTTCTACAGCAAGATACATAAACATTAGAGAGACCAGGTTCGGCGCAGTCTCGCCTACCTTTGGACTTAGCTGACACGATATATTCAGAAATGGCGAAGACAAAAGGGCAGAAAAGGCCACGCGAGCGAATTCCGAAGGAAAAGCGACAAAACCTACGGCTGTGGGCAGAGGGTGCACGCGAGAAAATCATACAGCCTCATCTGGACAAGTATGCGCAAGAGCGGGACCTAGGATGGGTGAAAGAGCGCGCCTATCTCCAGAAGGTTTGCAATGAATTCCACGCGCGGGTTGACTGGCGCCTAGAAGACCACGAAGAACCAGAGCTAAAACCCTACGACCCCAAAGAACTGGTTGAGCTCGCGCAGCTGTCCGACGACGAAGAGAAACTTAAGCGCCAAAGAGTCAAGTTGCTGAATGGGGTAGGTCACATCTCGGTCACGTAACACTCTTCCCTTACACGCTTTCTTTCACAGCGGATTCGTAGATGGTTTACCTACCGTATACGACGACGCCGTAACCTCGCCTCTGGGCTGGACCCCCGCAAAGACCCTTTCGCCATCCTTCTCACAAAACTCACAGGTTTAACGGCGCCTCTGAAGGCGCGACAAGCATATCAACAATTCATGCGAGAATCTTACGCCGACAAAATTGCTCCAGTGGTCTCCGAACGATGGGCGGCAGCACGTGAAAACAACGAGCCTGGTACCGCGGGGAGGAAAGAGCCAAAGGCGGGGTTCCGCGCCAACGTTGCGCGGGAGGTATTCGGCGCTTTACCGGTGGACGAGAAGGCGGTGATTGCGCAGCGAGCGAAGGATGAGGCGGCCAGCGCCTAGAACCCTAGACGGGAGCTAACCCGAGGTCGTAGCTGAGTCGGACTGCACTGCGGCAGCTCTTCCCGTCGACACCGATTTGGAGAACGCGAAGTACACCATCGGTGACGATCCCGATGGCTTCGACGGAGAATTGTCCCCCGACCCATCGGACATCGACTCAGACTCCGATATGGATAGCGACGTCGGTGAAGATGCCGAGTCCTCGCGCACGAGCAAGAAACGCAAGGTCGCTGAATCCAAATCGGGCAAAGCTAAGCCCGGTGCTAAGGGTAAGCGCCCAGCCACCCTTGCCAACGAAAACGAAAACGAAACGCCTTCTGAATCCCACTCCCTATCTCGTAACGCGTCACCTCCCCTCCCCCTCGCCACCCACGATCTATCGACAATGTTCCCTACGAGGAGCTGACGCTGGACCAAAAAATAGGGCGCAACAAGAAGAGGAATGCTGTCCTGGCGGAGGGTCTGAAAGCCGACTTGCACACCCTGTTTGAAACGATGCCTAAAAAGACCAAGCAGAAGGTGCCCCACACTCGGAAGCCACGCGAGGAGAACGTGTTACCATCCCGCCGGTCGCGGCGGCTGACTAGGGACGGCGGGGATGACGTGGTGGACGATGAAGGGGGAGAAGATGTGGATACCGGGAAGGAGGATGCGGAGAGCGTGGTATCAATGGATGCGGATGACACGTTGGCGTCTGTGGTCCCCGCCTCTCCCCATGCATCTCGCGCCCCTTCTATCCTTGGCGGGGACGTGTCGTCTCGTGCATCGTCCCCCCCCCCCCCCCCCCCCCCCAACGGATGCGGAGATGGAGGACATGACCACCCGGGACAGGGACGTGATGGATGTAGACAGCGAGGACTTTGATACGATGGACTTCGACGACAAGGATGAGGATGATGGGGGTGAGATTTCGCGCATGGGCGAAGACGACAGCAGAGGTGCCAGGGCGACAGGCACCACCTCAATCGTGCCGAGCCCCATCGTGGCCCCTCCACATGACTCACCACCCGCGCCAGCCAAAGACCCCGACACCGCAGCACCGCTGCCTCCCGATACACGCTTCGCACCAGTGCCCCCCTTCGACGCTACACCTGGAACCGCCGCACCCGTGCCCCTCCTCTCCCATCAAATCCAAGCCGCTGGGGCCGACACGCCTGCGTTGGTGCCCCCGCTGGCCCCCAACACAGACTTCGCTCCAGCACCGCCTGTCGACGCAACATCTGCACACGCTGCTCCAGCACCCTTCGTCTCCCACCAAATTCAAGCTGCTGGGGCTGATGCTCTTGCGTTGATGGTATCCAAGCCGCCCGTGTGTCCCACCCGAGCTGCTGAGTGGTTTGTGCATGCCCACGGCCAAGTCACCCGGGTAAACTTGGGGCCGCACTTCAATGCTCTACTCGACGCGTGGGTGAGAATTGAGGCAGCGTGCCGATTTGATAACCCCCCGAAACCTGCGCTACTGAAGCACGGGCGACCTGAGCAGGTTGACCGCTCGATTAAGGACGTGCACGGCCATCGTCACAGGCCCGATCCAGTCGTGAAAAAGGTACAGCAATACGAGAAGGAGTGGTGGGGATGGTGGGGCACCTTGCGGCCAGCGTGGCGGAAAAAGGACGCTGATGGAAAGTGGGGAGTCGATGGTCCGTACGGGAAAGAGTGGGACTCAATCAGGTATTGGGGCGAGAATGGTCTGCTCAGTGTAGTGGCATCGCTGTATTTCTGGGGATGCGCGGTGCAGGAGGGAGGCGAGGGATTGGAAAGATCCGAATGCGCGGTAAATGATGTGTCGTGGGTTTTCAAGGGGATGGCACTGTTCTATGAGAAGTTCAAGTCACGTAGATAGTTGTATAATATTTGAATTCATCGTGTTAACGACTCAATTGTGTTATATTATTATTATTTTCTTTTTTTCTTTGCAGGTGTGCGCTGACTTGCTGGGATATTTCTCCAAGTCAATGTGGTCACGTGAGCGCTTAACGCGACTCGTGGACCACAATATATACAAATACGCCTCGAAAAATGCGAGCCACCAGGACGATCCGAGGTGTAATGTTTACGGAAAAAAGATATAAAAAGTATTTAACACTTAGAAAACTTTTATAGAAGCTCAAGAAGCCAAATGAAGGTTCGGATTATGATTTTCTGCAATTAGTGCCAAAATAAATCGCCATCTGCAGCGGCGGGAGGCCTGTAAATATTTGAGAGCATCAGAATGTACGTTTGGAGGCTTATAAGATATTATATGGGAGGTGGGTTCCCCGAAAGGCAGAAAATCCTCGTTTTCCCGATATTGTACCGGTTGTAGGAGGAAAACGAGGGCAGCCAGGCCCAAGAAAAAACCGAGATAACACATAAAACATAATAATATAAATTGAGCGCTAACAATCCCCCTTCCCAGCCCCAATTATTATTATCTGGGTAGTAGAGGGGGTAGTAGAGGGTATCCAGAGGGTGCTAACATCATGTAAGAGCCCAATGGATTGACAGGAGCAGGGCAGCGGCAGCGGGTGGCGCTGTAAAGCGCTGGTCAAAGCGAGAAATATCAGATCACGTGTTTACGTCAGCAAGCGCTAACGGCCAGCATCCGACGCCGGAACCGAAATATTGATGCTGCAAATTGCCGAGTTATAATGGGACATCCAGATTAGGACACAAAAATCAGTGCAAACAGAAAATGTTGGTTAGCCATCAATTGATACAACTGGTAGCGGGCCCGGAGCTATTTATATGCCCAGCCACCCTGCGTGCACTGCCAACACATGTGCATGGCTAACTCCATGCTCATAGAAAGCAAGTTCCATGGCTGGGGCCATAAACTTTTGGCTATATATTACAGCTAAGGCTCTGCATTCTAACAGATGCATGAGTTCAACCGCAGGAGACAACTACTGACTAAAGAAGTGATATGACAGAATGTGTTGGAGTCAGCAGGTGATCCTCTTAAAGGGTATATTAGCCGATGAGGATTGCCGGGCAACGTCTGAGACTTTGATTGATATATTGATAGGAATAGTAGCTGTCAGGGATTTCTTCCCCAGTGACTACCTGAAACAAACACTATACTTAGGAGTGGCCAGTTGACTACAATGCTATGCCAGGTGACTTGAAATACAATGAAGGGACTCTCTAAAAGAGACTTAACTGTCGCGTGCTGAACTAGAAGTTGTCAGCGATGCAGATTACTGCAGGTTGTCTGAGCAATAAGCATGCCATGAAGGCGTGGCCCAGAAACCATTGGGTGTATCTCCGGGAGAAGGACTTTATACCCACAAAAGTGAATACATCACTTCCTATTGGTTCACAACCTCCTGGGGACCAATATCTTGAAGGGTTTCTAAATCCTACTTCCCCAAACATACACACACACACGAGTATTGAGATTTGGAGTTTGTGATTGATATAAGATCTTGTATTTGTTGGGTTAAAGTGATTAGTTTGCTCTCGCTCACTTATTTGGATCTTTTGATTTCACGGCTGCATCCCAGTGCACCATTTCATCGTACCCTCCAGTCTCTGAAATGTCACCATTTGGTATTTGGGCTTGAGCTGGAATATCAGTCTTCAATGTTGAGTTTGAGAGTGAATAGAAAAGCACAAAGACATTGCACCTGAGTTCTTAGTCTATTTGTCCAGGAAAAACTGCCCTGCACCGATCATGGAGTATTAAATTTACAGCTGGGAAAGGTTTGCATTCTTATGGGTCTATCTGCTCGAGATTTTGGGTCGAATATTATTATTTTTTGCCTTTTGATGTGAAAATGCGGAGATTGTTGCTCCGCTTCATTTTGAATCGGTAGCATATGAGTCTGTGTCTCTGACATTTGTTTTTCCAGTCACCAAGCATCTCGGGTTGGACATGAGACACAAACATCGAGTTTGACATGATATACATGAGGCTTGTTGAGGTTCTCATAGAGGTTGTAATTTCTAACACTCCGTAGAATAAAATCAAAGCTGTAACTCACAAAGAGTCCTTCAGAAACAAGGACAACTACTGAACTACTTCTACACCTACCTATATCCTACACAGCATATCCCTCAAGTTAAACCCCAAAATGTATGAAGGGCACCCAGTGTAAAAATGATTTCTTTCCGCCAGATCGCTCTCGAAGCTTCCGGACAGCGACGTGTAATGCCTCGGCTGCCCTCACCAGATCTGGAGGTGATGCCTCCAATAGATGGGCATAAACATCACCAGCAACTTGTGGGGCATCATTGTCCATGATAGACCACATCGTCCCAATGACACCTCGGTATCCCGCTAGTAACATGCCAGCAGCGAGATGAACCGACTCGTCTTGGAGCTTTGGGGAACCAGTGGCAGTTTGACATGCAGAGAGGAATGCGAGGTCAGCATTTGGGAGAGAGAGTTGGATGATGTTTGAGAGTGTCAACCGTGAGCTTCTGGCAAGGAGGAGGGCACTTTCAGTTGGAGAGGTGCTCTGCAGACCATGGCAGGCAAAATGAACCCATCTGGACTCCTTCATTCCCTTTTGAACATCTCCTATTGTGGCCATATCTTTATCCAACCACAGAACAGGAACTTTTCCCTTGGCATGCTGCTCAATACATTTGATTTCTTCCTGAGTTCCTGGGATGTAGGACTGTCCCTCGGCTGACGGCTGAGTGACAGCAAGGAGTTGAAGTCTGGCCTGGGATTCAGGTTGTGGGCGAAACCCTTGGATTAAGGCAGTCAACGATGGCGTATAGGACGAAATCAGGAAGTCGGATAATTTCGAGCCAAATGCTTGGTCCCTGCCATAGAGTCCTGCTGCATGGATGGGAAGAAATGCGAGTGGCCCTGTTGGACACCACCAGATACGTCCCAAATCTTGGCTTGCCGGAGTCTATGGATATCATTAGGATGGGAATTGGATGTGTTAATTCAAATAACTTACCGTAATTGCAAGTGCATTCAGAACCGGGCGAACAATTTTGAACCAGAGCTCTGAAAGAATATGGGAAAAGATATCATCTGGAGCCATATCTCCCTCACGAGAGCCATGCAACCTATCACTGCGTCCGGGAGTTCCCACAATTGATGCCAGAGCTTTGGCCAAGGTCTGTGCCTCATGGATTGTGAAGTCATGGAGTGGAACATGGATGACTTCATCTGCAAGGCCCGGCACAAGGATCAGAGCATCACACCCGTATGCACTGATATTCAAGATGGCAACAGGGCCCATGTTTGCAACGAGCGAAAGCTCAGAAATTGGCTTTGATAATAGGAACCTCTCAAACCCTGGCAAGTCTCTGATCTGTTGTAGGATATTATTCCTTGCAAGAACAAGGGCATGAGATTTCTGTGCAATGGACTGAAGCGACTGTGGTTTGATAGCATCAGCAACAGCATTGCTCCGGGTGCCAGCAGTTTCTAATGATGTGGAGAGAGAAACAAGCTGATTAGCAAGGTCAGGGTTGCTTTTCCTCAGTTCGTCCACTGGTGTGCGCAGATTGAGAAGCTGACCCCAGATAACTGAACGACCCTGGTCAAGCCACTCCACTGCCTTCTGGTAGTCCTGCACTGCGATTGCAGCTGAAGCAGCATCTCTCACAACTTGGCCTGCCTGCGAGAGGCGATGATGGCGATCGGTTATAGACAGCCCCAGCCATGCCAATTCAGGCAGAAGTTCAATAGCAGTAGTATATGCTTGGAGTATAGATGAGGGTTGGTGAACATGGGCATGTGTTGCCCAGCTTCGGGCTGCTTCAAATCGTATGTGGGCAGGGCCTGTTTCTGAGCATGCAGCTGAAGTGAAGTGAAGTAGCAGCTGCTGAGAGTCCCGAGGATCTTGGAGCTGCTCAAAGCGATGGGAAACCGAATTGCCAAGGTTGCTCAACCTTGCAGGCTTGTTAGGGTGGCCATCTGGAGTGAGTCGGACAGCATGCTCAAGCATCATGATGGACTTTTTGAGGTTGCTAAGATCACTGAGCTGCTCAAAGCAACCCAAAAGTGAATTGCCAAGGTTGTTCAATATTCCAGGCTTCTCAGGGTGGCCATCTGGAGTGAGAGCAACAGCAGCTTCAAATGTCGATACAGACTGGTTGAGATCATTGAGATCACCAAGTCGTTCGAAGCGGCTGAGGAATGAATTCCCTAGGTTATTCAGCCGTGGAGCCTTGTCTGGGTGGCCATCTGGAGTGAGAGCAATAGCAGCTTCAAATCTCAATATAGACTGGTTGAGATCATTGAGATCACCAAGTCGTTCAAAGCGCCTGCCGAGTGAATTCCCAAGGTTATTCAGTCGTGAAGGCTTATCTGTGTGACCATCTGGAGTGAGAGCAACAGCAGCTTCAAATGTCAATACAGACTGGTTGAGATCATTGAGATCACCAAGTCGTTCGAAGCGCCTGAGGAGCGAATTCCCGAGGTTATTCAGCCGTGAGGGCTTGTCTGGGTGGCCATCTGGAGTGAGACCAACAGCACCTTCTTCTCTCAATACAGACTGGTTGAGATCATCAAGATCACCAAGTCGTTTGAAGCGGCTAAGGAGTGAATTCCCGAGGTTATTCAACAGTGAAGCCTTGTCTGGGTGGCCATCTGGAGTGAGAGCAACAGCAGCTTCTTTTCTGAATACAGACTGGTTGAGATCATAGAGGTCACCAAGTCGTTCAAAACGTCTGAGGAGTGAATTCCCGAGGTTATTCAGCCTTGAAGGCTTGTCTGGGTGGCCATCTGGAGTGAGAGCAATAGCAGCTTCAAATCTCAACATAGACTGGTTGAGATCATTGAGATCACCAAGTCGTTCAAAGCGCCTGCCGAGTGAATTCCCAAGGTTATTCAGTCGTGAAGGCTTATCTGTGTGACCATCTGGAGTGAGAACAACAGCAGCTTCTTTTCTGAACACAGACTGGTTGAGATCATTCAGATCACCAAGTTGTTCGAAGCGGCTAAGGAGTGAATTCCCGAGGTTATTCAGCCATGAAGGCTTGTCTGGGTGGCCATCTGGAGTGAGAGCAACAGCAGCTTCTTCTCTCAATACAGACTGGTTGAGATCATTGAGATCCCCAAGTCGTTCGAAGCGCCTGGCGAGTGAAATGCCGAGGTTATTCAGCTGTGAAGGCTTGTCTGGGTGGCCATCTGGAGTGAGAGCAACAGCAGCTTCAAATGTCAATACAGACTGGTTGAGATCATCGAGATCACCAAGTCGTTCGAAGCGGCTAAGGAGTGAACTCCCGAGGTTATTCAACAGTGAAGCCTTGTCTGGATGGCCATCTGGAGTGAGGGCAACAGCAGCTTCTTTTCTGAATACAGACTGGTTGAGATCATCGAGATCACCAAGTCGTTCAAAACGTCTGAGGAGTGAATTCCCAAGGTTACTCAGCCATGAAGGCTTGTCTGGGTGGCCATCTGGAGTGAGAGCAACAGCACCTTCTTCTCTCAATACAGACTGGTTGAGATCATCGAGATCACCAAGTCGTTTGAAGCGGCTAAGGAGTGAATTCCCAAGGTTACTCAGTCGTGAAGGCTTGTCTGGGTGGCCATCTGGAGTGAGAGCAACAGCAGCTTCTTTTCTGAACACAGACTGGTTGAGATCATTCAGATCACCAAGTTGTTCGAAGCGGCTAAGGAGTGAATTCCCAAGGTTGCTCAGCTGTAAAGGTTTGTCTGGGTGGCTATCTGGAGTGAGAGCAACAGCAGCTTCAAATGTCAATACAGACTGGTTGAGATCATTGAGATCACCAAGTCGTTCGAAATGCCTGGCGAGTGAATTCCCGAGGTTATTCAGTCGTGAAGGCTTATCTGGGTCACCATCTGGAGTGAGAGCAACAGCAGCTTCTTCTCTCAATGCAGACTGGTTGAGATCATTGAGATCACCAAGTCGTCTGAAGCGGCTAAGGAGTGAATTCCCGAGGTTATTCAACAGTGAAGGCTTTGCCGGATGGCCATCCACAGTGAGATTAACAGCAGCTTCAAGCATCACAATTGCTCGGTTGATATCCAGCAAGCTCCCCAACCTCTCAAAGCGATGTAGCAAGGATATTCCAAAGTCTGCAAGATAGGTGACATGCCCTGGGTCATCATCCAGAGTGAGATTAACAGCAGCTTCAAGCATTACAATTGCTCGGTTGATATCCAGCAAGCTCCCCAACCTCTCAAAGCGACGTACCAAGGATATTCCAAAGTCTGCAAGATAGGTGACATGCCCTGGGTCATCTCGCACTGCATCATTGTATGCACAGACTGCCTGGTTCAGGCCATCAACAGTCCCAGATGCGTCGTAAGAGAGAAGAAAAATATCCCCGAGGATATTCAGCCACGAGGCCCTGTTGTCACTACTTTGGCAGCACAGTAGGATCCTCTCGTGCATCACCCACAGCCGCAAAGCATCCATAGAAAATTCGGTCTTCCTGGAGTCCTCATACATCTTCTGCAGCTCACTTGCTATGCCCCGACCCTTGACAGAGGCAACTATAGATCACTCAGGGAGTAGTTCGACATTATATAGGGAATCTCACCTGTATTGTCTGGGATACCAACGAGATATAAAGCAGATGCCTCCTGGTACAGCAACTCGGAAACTGAGAAATCAGCCCTGCACCTGAGAGAAGGGCCATCGGCATTCACTTTATTGAGCTGGAGCTGGAAGGCTACATTGTAATTTTCAGTGACGATGCTCAGAGTAAGGGGACTGCACCTACATCTATTTAATCTCACAGATCCAAGGATTTCACCTCTCTCAATTTCAACATGGCCGACAAGCCGTGTTCCCTCTGTTTCACTCTGGCGCAAAATGGTCACCGAAAAAGTAGGAGCATAGGGTGGGCTGAGAAGTGGGTCAGTGAATCCGAATTGTCTTATGCAAAGGTCGCTACACACTCACATCTTACACCCAAAACTAAGTTTCCAACTCATTTGATCGCGCTCCGACGCCACCGGCAAGGTTTGCAGGAAAATATTCTCCTCAATGATGAGCTGGGCAAACATTTTCATGTCACCCGGAAGATCATCATGGGGGTTAGTCAAGGACGTGACATGGATGCCTGTAAGAAAGGACGAGTATGGTTTGACAGCATCAACATAGGCAGGTGCTTACTGTGAAGCTGAATGCTAATTCAAGGACATGAATTGAATCAACAGTCTCGACAGGAGGTCCGGGATACTCACACTGTTTTCAACTCGGACATGATTGTGAGGGGAAAGGTCGAGAAGCTTGAAGGCCAGGAAGTCGATCTTATATATGTCAGACGTCCACGCCGCACCAACGTGGCTGCAAGGTGCTGTAAAGGCACAGCATCATTGACACTGATCACTCTTTACTATTTGGCCCTAATCTTAAGATAGATCCTGCCATATCTGGGTCTGCCACGTTGAAATCACGCCTCAAATAGGCAATGCAACGCACATGCACGGTGTTGTCGCTCATAGCGCTTACACTAGCGCCTATTCCGCATCCCGAGAACAAGATGCGATGGGAGAAGGTGATCGAAAACCTCAGTGCAAATACACTCCTCCCGACACCAACCAGGGCAAACCTCACTCCGGCAGTGTGTTGCAGAACATTATGCACGCATGGGCCCCCCACAAAGGAAAAAAAAAAGGAACAAAGCATACAACAAAGCCAGCCTTTGTCTGTCAATGGCGGCTTTGTTGGCTTTGTTCCCATGGTCGACTTAGTGCGAACTACATGCAGATTACGCACTTGGCGTCCCCATGCCCGGCTCTTTGCCCCCAGTGTCAGAATTCTCTCTCTTTATAAAATTACGTGTGTCTGTGTGAAGCCTTTAAACTCTGCTTTTGGTCAAGTCTACCCAAATCTTTGGAAAAGCGCCCAAATTCCAGCACTGCCTGATTGGTACCGGAGCGCTTCCCACGATGTGTACCCGAGTGCTTCCCACCTTTCGTGGCCCATGTACTTTTATCTCAACACTCTTCCCACTGTAAAAATACTGCCCTCATGCACTTGAAAGCCTAACAACCTCCAGCATTGCATTACGACGTGTTTGTGTCAAACAATCTCCATCTTTGACTATGGCGTCTTGGCTGCGCCGACTGCACCAAATCTGTCAAATAATATGAAGGCTGTCTCGGTAACCCAGACGTTCTGGTAGCATCCGGCCCACGTTTGATGCTTGCCACGCGAGTTTCGCTTAAAAATGATGGACCGGATTACTACCAGAACGTCTGGGCAATTACCCTGTCACACCCACTATGAGGTCACATCTTTGATGTAGTGTTACAATCTGTATCATATCTATCACGCCCGTAAGCCCGAAATCAACACTTCGACAGCTCTTCGACGCGCCACCTGCCTGGTGCTCTCCTGCCCTTCTAATGGCGCGGGAACACGACCACGTCAAGCGCACAGCTGAATCTCAGCGCATTCTTCAACAGGTGCGTGAAAAAGCGCCTAAAAAGGCCCGTTACACCTCCGAAGCAACGCGACGCGACGTGGCGCGTCTTTTCGAAGAGAGCTTCAAAAAGCCCGCATATGAATGGCAGATCGCCGTCACGGAGGCTTTTTTTACTGGGCTTGGATGTTGTTCTTATTGCAGGAACTGGCGCAGGCAAAACAATGCCGTTCATGATGCCGCTCCTTCTCCATTGCGAGAAATATTCTCTCATCATACCCCCGCTGAAGGTACTGCAGGAGGATCAGGTGCATCGTTAGATATATATCCCGGCATTTAACTCAACGTTTCTCAGTCGAAACGGTTCGAGAAGATGGGGCTAAACGCGGCCGCTGTTAATGGAGATACGTACTCACGAGAACTGCAGAAGGTATGTACATTTTCGCGCGCATCTCGTGTTATTGACCTGATTTCCGACAGGATCTTGATGGCCAAGCTCATAATGCCATATTAACCTCCCCAGAGATGTGCTTCGAGCATGACGCGTTCCGTAAATGGCTTCGGGATCCTGCTACAGGCAAACGTGCCCTTGGGACTATCATCGACGACGCACATTGCGCATCTCAATGGGGAGGTGATTTTAGGCCACACTACGCGTTGCTGGACAAGCTGCGAGCAATACTCCCCGTTAATACCTCGCCACTTCGGCCACTTTGAGTCCATCCGCGCTCAAAAATATTTGTTCAAGTCTGAATTTGGACTTGAATGATACTTCTTGAATTTGGGTAACGACCGCCCAAATATAACGCCATCTGTATCCGAAATGAAAAGTGCAAAAGACTACGCTGCCCTCCACTCTGAGCTTCCGGATCCTGCGGACGTCCACTCTCCGGCCGATCTCCCGAAAGCAATTATATTCACCAATCACGTCAAGACAACACAGATAATATCCAACCGTCTCCGACGCCGTTATCGAAATCTCCCCCCTGGCAGTATTGACTATCTCCATGCACATCGAACGGCCAAGGCAAAGCGTCATGTCATGAAGGATTTTCGCCGCGGAAAAATAAAGATTCTTGTCGCGACGGAGGCCGCCAACATAGTATATCAATTCTTCTTGATTTCTCTGAACAGGTCTTGACGGATATCTGGGGAGCAGATATATCAGACATTGAACTGATTATTCGGTTCGGGGTTCCAACTTCGCTGCCGGTTTGGATTCAGCACTTAGGCCGTGCTGCTCGCTCGCCTGATTTTGTTACAGCGCTTTTCATAATTTTGCGGAAAACGTAAAAATTTTCTGGCTGTTTGGACGTGTTTACATAGCCCCTAAATGAGATCTGGCTTTGTCTGGCACTTTCGAGGGACTCCAGCTCATTAATTCGAGTAAATATGTATGTATTATGAATGTATTACCATTCTATGAGATTGGGAACATATGGGAGGAAAGAGTTGGGAAAGGGGACACAATTCAAAGCCAAAATACACAACATTTGGAAGATAATTTCCCTTCTCCCATGTGCACGTCGTTGGGACCACGTACCTTTATCCACCAGACCACGCTGAATAAATCCACTAGCGCCTAAGCTCCATTTCCCCTCCCCAGATGCCACGTGGTGTAGCGCCACGCTACGTTTATGTAAGTATCACACACACACGCTCTTTTTATTTGTTTAACTCCTACCTTTACCTCACTCACTGTGAACCCTCCCCTGTCGCCTTCACTATCTTTTACCTTTACGGACTATACCTATCGCACGGGCAGATCACCGCACCACTCCTTATCTCTCAGTTCTATCTTATCTACATAGCCACATGATCGTAGTATAAATACCTTGTTTGTACGTAGTTAGAGACTCGGTCAATCTTCTCTTTACGCCAGTTACCTCGTTGGTCCGACCACCCAACAATCCGTGTGCCGAGACAAGCTAAGCTCCTCGCCACATATTTTTAACTGCTCGAACTTGTCTCTGCTTCGTTGGTACCCTCTAGTTTGATCAACTGGAATCCCCCACCTTGCAGTCGACCATCTACACCGTCTATCTAACTACAATGTCCAATACTGAAGAGTCTGGACACCATACCCGGGCCGCGACTCGTGCGGGTCTCTTTGAGGCTCCTCCTCCTGTCTTCGGTCCTGCTGAGGCGCCGTCGGAGTCCACCTCTGGATCCGAGGACGGCGACCATGGCAACACCAGCCCCAGAGCCACGCTGTACAGCACCGTGGTGACTGGGGGACCTGTTCCTTTGGAACATGGTACTCCTCCCAGCGTCTCTGACGCTGGGCACTCATTTAGTGAGCTCGCTCCTCTTGGAGGCGATGCAGACTTCGGGACTTCAGGTCCGAATGTCGAACGAGGCGATGGGGGCTGGACCCCCGTTTCTCGCAAGACCGCGCGGTCGCACCGCGAACGATCTGCATCAGGCGGAAGTAATCACACTGCGAATAGAATTCCGTTGCCAACTTCCCCTACTCTGATACTCAGTTCCCCATCAACTGTTGAGCGCGCTACTGCTGAGATGAGCCGCGAGCAACTGCTTGTGATTGCGCAACGCTACCAGAGCATGGCTGATAATGCCAGGCCCGCGGCCGCCATTCGTCTCAGTGAGCAGGATAGCCTACTGGCTGTGCCTACTGCGGCGAATTTGACTGATGTTTCTTCGAATCATGGAGAGAATATCAAAATGACGGATGATTCCATCATTGTTCCCGGCAATAACTCT